>VMKM01000046.1:600000-870154 GCA_008360985.2 Macquaria ambigua
GTTGGTTCCTCTCACTTGCTTTCTCTCACTGACGTTGAAGGCTGACTTCAAAATGGAGGGGATGGGGGTGGGTGGGGGGGGTGGGGGGGGGGGGGGCTCAACACAAACAAGGTGGGATGTCTTATTCTCTCTGTCCTCTTCAATCTGACAAGATGTCTCTTGGCACAGGTGAAGCTGTTGCATCATTTCTGTATTTCATTCACTGTGTTTCAATTTACCTGCTCGCCAAATCATCGGCCTTCTTTGAGAATCTCTGCAACCTTCTTGTTTAATGTTTTATGAACATTTTCTCTGTAGTAAGCGGGTGTATGTGAGTTACTGAGGGATTACCTTTGCTTTTTTTTCATCTAACTATTGTACAATTCCCAAATAGCAGCCCTTTATTTACAGCAGAGAGAGGCAGACTTTCATTTGAAATAGACTTATATTGGGCCTTTATTTATACGTTTCACTTGTTTGTTTTGCTCAACCATTTGGCTGCTCTCAGTTTCTCTTTTCTAACGGAAATACAGTTTTTATTCACTAATTATTTCCAGTCACTACCATTTACTTATTCTTTCATTCACTCACAATGAAACTTAACATTTCACATGCACAGATGTTTCCCATTAAAAGCCTTCCAGTGCCAAAGGGCATACATAATCTCTCTAGTTTCATTTGGAAAGGAGTTTATGACGTGTTTTAATTTTGATTAACTTGCATTCAAGCTAACACTGGTCTGCACCTCGCTGTGTGTGTGTGTGTGTGTGTGTGTGTGTTTTTAATTTGAAAAATGTGCAGGAAGTGTTGAGTTTCATTGACGTAACTTAACATCGCTCAAAAAAACAGCATAGTAGAAGCAATTGGGATCAATTAGTGAATGACAACAGTTTTTCTGTTAAAAAGAGAAACGCATAGCAGCAGATTGGTGAGCATCTATCTGTTGTTGTACAGATGGAATTAGTGCTATGAAAATCAGCATTAAGCTGAATTTACCATGAGAGGTAATGAGTGCAGGTAATTCCACCCCTGCTCAATATTTTTACCCAGCGATTCAGTGTCCATCTTTATTTGTTCATGCCGGCCATTGGAGCTTTTAGGCTACTGGTTGAGACATGGCCATTATTTGAATATTTGTTTTTATTTAGAAATTTACAGTATTTATACTTTATAATTTACTGTATGTATGTACTGTATGTGTATTAATAAACAATTTAAATATAATCTCAAAAAAAGAAAAGAAAATGAAAACCAAAGAATGTATAAACATAAATTTCTGAATGTTTGCGAGATCCTCCTACTCTCTCCATTTTGAGCAGAAATGGCTCACACAGATTATTCAGGCAGAACTCTGCACTGCAGGCCAGATGATGAGGTCTCTGTTTATGAGGATGTGGTTATCTTCATCTTTCAACAAATTGACTACCAGGGAAATTTTATCATCTCGTTACACTGCCGAACGAGGAGCCTCCTTCCGTTTCGCCTGTTCTAAGGTCATCCTGCGCTGTGACACTCCCCCTAATCATCTTTGCATGCAAAGGTGTCATTTTAATGAGGGGTCGGAGCTCAAAATCCTCCCTGTATCCTGCAAATTCACACTCACTTGGCTCCTACAAAGACACAAGATATTATTTTGTGTTGAAATAGCAGTATTTGTGGCATAATTTATTGTAAATCCCACATTTTCAACTTGCTTTAAAACAAAATAAATGTCGGAGGAAGAAGCCATTCGTGGCTAGCGTGTTTGACTTTAGCTTTGGTACAACATAGATGGACATAATCACAATAATTGGACGACCATAATGTCACTGCCTATAAACAAGCTGCCATTAATATGACCAAAAGGCACAGGAGGCAGGCCGCTATTTTTATCATGTTTGTTTGAAATCAAAGGGCACAACAGAGAAACATTCCTGCAGGGGAAATGCAGAGCATAGGGAGTTGATCATTATACACTTTGTAGGTTTATCAAGGCCAAATCCTGTTAGCTGAGATTAAATTAGCTATGACATGTGGCAGAGATCGCTGTTTATGAACAATCAAGAAACTTTCAGAAGTAGTCATAATTAATGATTGTTTCATCTGCACAGGATCAACAGAGGCAGGGAGATTGCTACAGGTTTGACTGTTTGTGAATGTGTAACTGAAACAGCAAATGAAGGTCTTTGTATTGAAATTCCCTGCTGATCCTAACGAGATGAAGACCTCAGTACCAGGTGAATTCAAATGTCATCTTCTAGTTTACCTTTTAAACAAGATAGAAGCCCTCAATCAAGATGAAAAGCACTCCTCATCTCATTTAGACATCAGCCTCAAGCCCTGTACTTTATTTTGCATTATGTCCTCCTCCACCACAACCACACCTGCACTCACACAATCTGCCTTTTCCCAAAGTACTGCCGAAGTCTGTTTTCAGCACCGTGCGTGGTCTCTGAGCAGAGGGACAGCAGAGGCAGGTGCACCTCTCATTTGCTTTGTATTCCTCTGCTAATCCCACTTATGTCAACCACCAGGGCCCTGTTGGAGAAAACATTGCCAAATTTCCCTAATCAATGAAAGTCCCTCAAAGGCTGGCAGCGCGTGCAGTCAATGCGTGTGTTTACCTAAGGCCACAGATGTTGCTCCATTATTCCGGTTCGTTCAAGTGAAAGCTCTTCACTGTTGTTTGAATTTGTCAACCCAGTGAGGGAATGGAACAGTGGAGATGGTGCACAGCTGAGCAGTGTGCACAGTCATGTATGGTAGTGTACAATACATCCTCAAAGTATTTACTGCACTGCGGTAACATGAACCCAGATGCAGACACAAAGGCATGCTGATGCATGTAAATCGGAAGAAAGTATAGATTTGTATGTCATTTCTCTTTTGTTTTTACCTTCTTTAGCCATGCTAGTGGCGTACCAGTCCAGACTGAAACATCTCAACAACTACAGGATTGCCATGACATTTTGTGCAGACACAGTAGAATGAAGCCCTATGACTATGAGGGTTACATTTTTGTCTCCCCCCAGGGTGAATTGTAATAACACCTAGCATCAGTTCAAAATTTGGATTTGTCCAAGATGTACTGAAGGCGTACATCTTTACAAAATGGGTCACAAAGATATAGTTGCATTTTTTAAAAAGGCCCAGTACTTTCCTAAAACAGCTGGGCATTGTAGTTTTGTTGGAGTAAATAGTGCATTTTTTTGGGGACTATTTTCAGCCACGGATTAACACATGCTTGGTGTGCTAGTGAGTATTTACAGCGCCAGGATGGTGCAGGACTCAAAACAAACTACAATGCCCGGTGTGGCTCAGTTATATATTTTTCATTCTTCTGGTCAACAATGGAGATCAATGGCACATAAAAATGAGCTATTTCAGGCTTTGGCAACACAGACAATTGACAATTGTTGGTTTTGGTTGATTGCTGGTCTTTCTATGGCATTTGTTGACTATACGAAAAATATAAAATACCACCAGCCTTATCCCTTAAGCATGTCACACCCACAAACCCATCTGCAGATGTGAGCACGTTCAACTGTATACAAACATACATTCCACTTGGATGTCATTTGCACCATCACATGACTATAGAGTTTAGTGCCTTCTGACATGCCTCAGAGGGATCGAGGCAAAATACATATTGCTCAACATGAGCGCTGCAGAGCATACATACAAAACAACATCTGGCTCTAATGCGCATCTTTATTGGAGCCATCTGTATGGAAGACAGGGATGTCAACTTCTGTCAACCATAGTTCTCTTGACAAGGTAGATATTATTCTGATGATAGTTAAAATTAACACATGGTACACATGTGCATTATGCATCAGGGAGAATCATGACTTTGGCTGACTTAGTAGTTAGAAGTTGACTTGCTGGTATAATGAGGTCACTTCTTTTGGCTCTTAAGCATTTGCTGAGAAATGTAAGAGTGCGTTACATGCCTGAGAGCTTTATTTTTGACTGATGCTATCCACTTCTGTGGGTTATTTCACTGGAAAGCAGTGCTGATGTGATAGTTTTGGGGCATTTTTAAAATGATTGCCCGAGAAGTCCACAGTGGATATAATGGCATTTGAAAATATAGAAATTCCCAGCCTCATGCTCAAGCCAAACACATTAGAGAAGGAAGGAGAATATCACGACATATGCATGCAGGGAAAAAATGATGACACATAACTCAAACATTTAGGTATGAGGCACTGATGGTATTTACTTGGATGTAACATAAATTATATGATACGACTGAAATTTGACCCTTTGATTTAACATCAGCATTACCAGAAGTACAGATACCGTGGCTTTGTGTTCCAATTCTTTGCTAGTTCTTTCCACTTCAAACGGTCAAACTTCAAATGACGTGGTAAAAATGAAAATGACAGCAACGTTGCCACAATGAGGGAATGGAGAGAAGGTATGAGGAAAATCTGGTCCAAATACCTGAACATAAAACCGGCAAGAGCGCTCTCTTTTCTGTAGCTGCAACCGGGAGAAAATGCAAGAGTTAGCAAAGGGTTAACAACTCAAACAATTCCACTTAAAACACATTTCTGCTTGAAGGACAGAATTGAGAGTAGTGAGAAAAAAAACCCACCTTACTCTTGCAACGCTCACTTTACATAAATTGTGTGATAACCAGTGTATACATTAATTATACATTATCTTGGAAAAACAGTAGAGACTCTTGTGTTAATTAGCACTAAAATGAGACATACAACACGTGGGAATATGCCTATGACACACAAGGTTTTTTATTTTTTTTTTATTTTATTTATTGAAAACCCAGGAGAGTTCCTTTGAACCTCTGCCACCATTGAAGGAGAGTGAGTGCTAACAACAATTTAGCATACCTGAAAAATGACAGGAAGCTCAGGCTCAAAGAAATGCTGTTAGCACTGCATAGAGAGTAAATCATTTTAATTGAGTTCTGATACAAGCAGGGTAGCCAACAGAGCTACTGTGTGGCTTAACAGCTAGGTTCTGGTACCATGCTAAATCCCATGCAGATTAGCTCCAAAGACTACCATCTCCCCATAAAGGAGCCTCTTGCTCTACATCACAGCCCACTCTTTTGGAAACGGTTCCGTCCGTACCGTTAGCCAACTACCCTTTGATCATGAAAACGACACTGATCTCACCGTTTGCCAACTCAATCCTTTCATTGTCTACTGGCAGAGAGCATTGTGCTTCGCTATCAAAAAAGAAATCTTTAATTCGCTTAGCTCTTTGCAGATTGTGTCAAAATGATTGAACTGGGGAGGTAAACATCAGCCACTGTCAGAGCTCTGTGGGCTCCGGTGTTTCCTTGGGGAGAGCTCTCATTAGCAAAGGAAGTCGACCACAAAGCTGTAGGGCCATTTTTCTACATACATGCACCATACTGCAAGAATGGAGTGTATATCAGAGGACAGCAGATTATAAATCACAGGTAAGGCCCTGGCCTCTTCAATAAATTATCCTACTTTTAAAAGCTTTTTTTCATTTCCCTCAACCCAGCTGCTTTTTTTGCTTTACGCCATTTCCTCATCTTTACAAGAGAAACTAAAGACTACAACTGCAATCTCGACCACAGCAGCAGCCTCTACCTTGAATGTTGTGCTTTATGAGAAACCTTTTTTTTTTCAAGAGGTATTATAAAATCTAGTTGCTCCTCAATGTGAATTCACTCATCACGTTCCCTTCTGAGGCCTTTTGGCCATCTTTACTGCCTCCCCTCTCCATTGGAGAAAACTGGCACTAAAATCTCAATGGGGACATCTGTGTCTGTTGCGGCAATGAAATAAAAACCGCCCCGAAAAAGCTATCTGAGAACAGGTGTTCATGTTCCTCTACAAGTGAAGCTGCTCCAGCAAATTAACGACTGACATTTTGAATTTCACTGATGTTTGCTTTTCTGTTGGCTGCTCAGCAGACAGAAAGTATTATTTTAGCTCGCTTTTGCCTGAGTGCCCCTTACTGTGCTCTGCTGTGAATTGGGGGCTTAAATGCATTAGCTTCAGGTTCAGCAAAAAATTAAAAATTCTGCACTCCCACAGCTTAGATCCAGCCTGCTGAAATCTTACCCTGTCCCATTAGTAAAAATCAAGTGGTGCAAATGTAGTGCTTTTGATGAGCATGACATGTGGATAACATCTTTTAAACTACATCAAAGTAAATTGATAGATTAATACATGATACTAGAGTAAGAGATGTGCCTGAGCTATCCACTGAAATTGAAGGTGTTTAGTATGCACTGGACCACAGGAAAATGGTGGATATAATTTTATCTGACAGCACTAGGCCAAATAGCAGATCATTAAAAGAATACCTACTGTTCAGGTTTGACTGGATTGAAGTCTTGTGATAGGTAGGCCTCCATTTTGGAAATTCAGAAAGATTTAGGAGTGAGAATCAAAATGTTGACCTACAAATTGGCACTACCGAGTAAAATCGTTCACCTAATATTCCTTCATTTTGAGACTGCTCCTTTGCAAAAGCTGATCTGAACAGTGTGGACAAGCAGGGGAATAGGTCACCATTCCTGCAGGTCATGTTTATCCAGCCTGTTAGCTAGTCAGGATATTCTTTTAGAGCAAATATATTTCTTATAAAACTGTTTCTTTCACTACCTTGTTGAGGCTCCGTGCTGCACTGTCTTTGCCGCCCGGCGTGAGGTTTCTCAGCTGCACGTCGAGGAGATCCACCAGCTGAACCATGGCCTTCACTGTGTAGGTGATGTCCCCTGCCTGAAGATTACGCTTAGTTTGCTCCGCCAACTCCCTGGCAATGACTGCAGCTGTCTCTCCAGCTTTTAGCTGTAAAAAAAGGACAAAAACACAAAATAGGAGCAAATTCACCTACAAAAACGTCATTAAAATCGTGACTGAAACATTTCAATATCTGAACTGGCTAAGACTTATTCCTTTACAGCTGAACAAAAATCCAAACAAGCCTCATACCCTTATTTTTTTTACTGTGGCATGAACTTATTATCCACAACCTACACACTGGGAAACACGGAAAACATGACAAATTGCAATATACAAATGTGTAGCCCCTTAAAATTAATGCCGTTTAGCCTATACATTTTCCCCCAACTGCTACTATATTGCAATTAATGTGGCGAGACTATACTCAGCTGAGTGTACACTGGGGCCAATATTGTATCCGGAAGCAAAAATGAAATCAACTATTGAGGGAATTTCCCCAGATAGCCTTACACCTTTATGAAACTAATGGGGAGCACTGCAGCTTGGGGGAAGCAGTGTATATGTTGTACACAGAGGACAGATTTTGTTGGATATTCATTGTTTCTGATGTTCCAAAGCTTATGTTACTTTTGTGTCTCGGGACTTGTGGGGATAAGAAACATATCAATGATAAGAAACATATCAATTAATCCTGAGAAAAAACACAAGAGGAAAAGTGTAAGAAAATGATGAAATGGTGTATTTATCCGCTCTAGCGTAAACTGCAATCGTTAGCATCTCGGGCTGACTAGCTTACTACCTATGAGCGAGCATTACCTCCAAAGCCAAGGAGCCCATCATTATCTTACTACATTAGTTTCTGGGGTTACGTGAAAAAAAACAAAACAACAACCCTCCAGTTAGGGTTCAGGATGCTATCGTAGTTTAGGCTAACTTAGCAGCTCTGTCCTGCTCTTTTTTGGATTTGGGGAACCCGATATAACGTTATGTTCGCCAAACACATCCATTAGTCCTAATTCTAACTCTTTTTCTCTTGTAACGTTAAATGTGAAAATGTACTGTTTGAAAATCTGAACAAGTAGCCTGTGTGAACTAAGAAGTCAACAAGGGTGTCTTCTACGAGGATCATAAACTGGTGAGCGTGCTGGCTTTTTGCCCAGAAACTGTTAGTTTAAGTCTTAGTCTGTTAGTATGATGTATGTAGACATCAAGATAAGACCCTTTTACATTGTTCTCATTTTAAACGATTCAGCCGGAAAAATTAAAAGGTCAGCTGGAGATAGCCTTTTCAACTAACAATGTTAGCTTAATTAGCTAGCTAGCTATAGCAGACAAAAATCAACAGCTGCCAGCTAAAAATGCTATTTTTCTCTATATCTGTCTGAAATTAAAAGGACCTATTGTTTAAAAAATGACTAGGAATTTTGAGTAAATCATCATCAACTGCATATGAACAGCTGAGAGAACACAAAGAAACTAAGGAGAGTGGGGCATAGTGAATGGTCAATAGTTTAAACCACACTTGTCAAATGCACCATGTAGTTTTGCTAACAATAGTAAGGAAAGTGCCCTTTGCTATTCTTTCACAGGGGAAACTTCTTAATATCTCACTTGTGAGCTATGGATGCATCTATTTATTGGCTAATGAGACTCACCACAAACCCTGAAAGGTTTGCTCACAAACTTCTACTTTGTACTTTGCACAGTTCTTTATCCTGGTTTTCAAATTACAGTGTTCATCTCAACCTAGCTCTCTCTACCTAATAATGTGAAGAGGAGTCCCTGGATGTCAACCATTTCCCTCTTTTAATTTTTGAGTCTCTACTCGCCAGACATTTAAATAAATGGGTCCAACTTAACCACCTGTAACAACCAATTCTTTCCAGTGCAATGCCTTTTTTTTTTTAAAATAATAAATAAATAATCCGAAAATGCTGGTCTGGAAATTGGTCTCGATTATGAACAGTATAATTAAATGTGAAGTCAACTTGACTAAACGCAGAACACCTTTTTGGTCTGATGTTGTAGTTCAAAGGTCAGTTATCTTCAAGGTTTTAACTGTTTAGGTGGAGTAGGATGAGCCTCCAAACCACAGTGACAGCAACTAAAACAAGCCTGTCCTGATTTGCTCTGGCATCACCTGCTATCATCGCCTGTGAGTTTATTAGCCAAGCCAATTATGCTGCTTAAATTGGTCTTCACAGAGGTGTATGCAGGGGAACGTGTCTTTGGAAGATGTTTTCCTCTTTTCCCTCCTTGCTCTTGTCTCTTAATGAGGGGAGCTGAGGATGCTGGGTAAATAGCTCTGCTTTTTTCTCTCTCTCTCTTTCTGCTTATCTGATGTCACCTCTTTCCCTTCTTATTCTCTACATCTTCCTTTCTCATTTTGTCTACCGAACCATCTGGTAATGAGCAGTGCCACATACAGGACAATGGCACTAGATATAAAATAACGAAGTGCCAGATGGGCATTCCATATCTCTCACACGTTGATCTTCATTAAAGTCTTTCTGTCTCCACAGTGGCAGGCACGGTGCTGAAGTGTGATTTGCTTTAAAAAAAAGATGTATAACACTTTTGTAAAAAATACATGCATTCCTTGATTATCACATCTTTCTGTTGATTTTAACAGGCAATATTCTGCATTCAAATCACACTGTTACTGTTGAATCCATGCGAAAACAACAACAAAAACAGCCTCTGTATCAAGTTCAGAAATAACTTTGCTTTAGTTATTTCTCCAAACAGCAGACTGTAGTGAAGCTTCATTGCACCGCTTGCATGGCGCTGCACAGATATGCACCTGATAATTTCTCTCCCTTCTATTTTGTTCGCCAACAGCCATTCTCCATCCATATCTGCAAACTGCCGTTTGTTTAATGGGCCGAGCTTTGTGCCGTTGAGTAGATCATAAGTGGTATAACATGCACGCCTCAGGGTCC
Organism: Macquaria ambigua; assembly: GCA_008360985.2. NCBI lineage: Eukaryota > Metazoa > Chordata > Actinopteri > Centrarchiformes > Percichthyidae > Macquaria > Macquaria ambigua. The sequence continues at coordinate 609,599 of VMKM01000046.1, forward strand.
TATGAGTTTAAGGGAGAACATTTTCAACATTGCCTGCAATTCATAACCTGGAATCCTGATCCTCACTTGCAGTAACCTTCTCCTTTTTTGATTTGATTCTATTACAGATTTAAAAATAGGAAGCTTTATATGGGGCTTTGCATAATAACTTGCCCGTAGAGGAGGAGATACAAATCGTTTGTGCTTGAGAAATATGGAACGCAACTAACTGCTGTATCACGTTGTAGGACAGAAAGTAGTCTGGATTAGTTGTTACCCACAGCGGTCCAGTAGACTGTGGCACTGAGGCCGAACACGCACACACACATACAAAAGCATAACCCTTCTATTGAGTAAATCTTCCAGCTAATCCATTATATTAATTGACCAGTTAAGAAGAGACAAAGAACCAAAGAGAAAACACACAAAAACGAAAGCCCTCTGAGTAAAAGCGATATACTGTATATACACCCTTGATTTGCACTGTGAGTCGTAGCAAATGTTACTTAGAACAGGCTGAAATTGCATAAATTCACACATCAAAATAACAATTAAAATTCTTCCGGCTCTCTTTATGCTTTTTTTTCCTGATGAAAATGATTCCTGATCAGAAAAAGAACAAAAAACAAGAAACTAACTGTGACTTTAAGTAGCACATTTTCTGCTTATTATATCGTGCAGCTTGGTACCTTCTGGCTGATGAGGTTGACCCAGGGGGAGGTACAGTTGCTGAAGTCAGGTCCCTGGGGGTCCCAGTATCCCTCTGGACCCATGCACATGTATGAGGCCACGCCTAGAGAGAGAAGACAGACAGTGACTTAGTGAGAACAATGAAATTTATTAGATCAAGAGAAACAACCATGTCAGTAAAGGAAGAACAGCTACACTGACACATGTTTTGTCACTGTGTGTGTGTGTGTGTGTGTGTTTCTGAAAGATCTCTTTGTAGACAATCAAGCTTACCCACATTTTCTCATTTTTCCCATTATAGAGTGATGGACTACACAATGCTTTCAGTCTTGTCAACTAAAGCCCAATTCTTCTATATGTCAAGCACTTTTCTTATTTGTAAATGTGTCCAAATAAAATTGCAACGTCCCAAGAAACACAATTCTTAAGTGATTAAATTAATGGATGTAGGAAAATGTAATTGGATGGTTTTATCTTAAAGTGACTAAAATGAAGTTGCTTCACTTGAGGCCAGCTGAGCTCGCCCAGACAGCGTCTGTATTTAATCATTAAAAGTCAGACAGTGTCTACATGTGTGTAACAGTAACTCCTGCATGAGAAAGAAAATACACCAAAATAAGTGCCAATTAAGTCTGCCATAGCTGAATTCATCACGAAAGGTCAATTATGCTGGTTCGAGAAAACTGTCTCTGCTGACAGAGATGAGGTTTGGGGAGTGACTGTGTTACAATGTTCCATCTGGGCTTTAGCACAAATAAACCTGCAGATATTAAGCAAAATTAAACAGTGCGACCATCATCTGTTAAGGCTCTCTGATCCTGCTATACCTACCTTTAACCTTATTAATTGTAATTAATAAATTAAATACATTTAATCAAGAGACATACAGTATAAACCAACAGATTTTGTGGACTTCTGTTATTTTGCAATGAATCCAATGGATGCAACGTATTGAAAAACAAAGAGTGTCTTTGATTTGTTCTTCCACGTACCTCACATAACTTGCGTCTATATTTTCAGAGCTGACATCAGCAAGGCTACATGCTGACATTAAATTGCCCTTGCTTGTACTAAGAGGGAGGGTGTGTTGGTGGGTGAGACGGCCAGCATTAACAGATATAAATTTTGATTGACATATAATTTCCTTCCCCAGTCCACCTTGGACAGCCTTATGTTTGATGGGTTTATAAGATAAGAGACGCTGCATTTCCTCCTGTATTGAGAGGCAGGAGAAGGAGCATGAAAGAGAGGAGTAAGAGAGGGAGTCGGAGGGGTGTAGGGGGAGACAGAATGACAGCGAGCGAAGTGAGGTAGATGGAAGGGGAGTTCGAGGAACTTTCAAAGAGTGGCAGAGGAAGCTCACACAGTCGTGTTCTGCTTGGCAGTGTCGTCTGAAGAGCAATAGCTTTGAAGAGTGCGCCGAGGGGAGGTGGGGTATGTGTTCGTCTTATCTTGCCATATGACGGCTGTTAGTGAGGTCTCGACGGGTGCTGGTGTTGCCCATTAATGAAGCCTGTATGTACTGTATGTGTGTGTGTGTGTGTGTGTGCGCGCGTCTGAGTCTGTGTGCTGATTGATGAAATTAACTGATTTTTTTAGACTTCGGCCCAGATTTGAGGGTATGATGTCACTCCCCAATCTAGGGTCACTTGCTCTGTAAAAAAATCATGATAGGGAGGTTTCAAAAAATTCCTTAACAAAGGCACATTTTGCAATTTTAACACATCTGATTTGCATTACCTCCTCTTTTGGGTTTGTAATAATGAATTACCACCACTCAGTTGCTTTATTTATGCAAAAATACTGTCAAACAGCAGAAACCCACAATATCAGGGTTTCTAGTTTATGTTACCTCGGTAAAGTTTAAGCTTTTATTCTTCTCTCGCTATTCATCTCCAAATTTTAAGAATGCAGCATGATCTTCAACCTTATAACAGATCCTTTACTTAAAAAAGTCTATGCTCAGTGGCCAGGTCTCATTACAATATAAACTGCTGCTAGATCAGCACTCAGATATTCTTACTATCTGAGGTAAAGCTTTTATATCTAAAGCAGCCAACATCGATTCTATCTTAATGCACACTTGACTTCATTCTCTTAGTATTGATACAAAGACAGAGCTGGAACAACATATACAGAAACAAATGGTCTGATGCCTGATAAACAAAGCTCAACGGCCCTTTCAAAATGCCTAACACAAATGTGTTTAGCCACTAATTAATTACACCAATTGTGTCCTGAGAGACAAGAAATAAATATGGGTGTGTGGTGTACTAGTTACTAGTTTCCATACAGATGCAATGCTAAGCTATCTTTAGGCCTGCATCAGTGAGTCAGAAGAGAGTGAAAGAGTGAGGAGGGAGGACAGGAAGCGAGAGAACGAGTGCTGCAGGGGGAGTGTAAACATAAACAAAACACACACCAGCGACCAACATCAAGGCGAAGAGCCTCACAGTAGACTGTGCCTCCTAACGAGATTATTGACATCCTCACAGAGTGAAGGAATAAAGACACAACATCACTTCACTAGCAGAGTTTTTCATTTTTCAACAGAGGAATGTTTGAGGTTTTGGACGATTAATCAGGTTAACTGCATGTGACTATTTGGAATGACGCGTAATGTCATACATTGTTATACTCTATTGGTACTCCACATACTGTAAAGTGGTAGACCAACCAACAAATGAAACATATACCAAAAACAGTAATGGATAAAAGAATAATGTATGTGATTGTAGGTAAGTAGTGAGATGTCCAGTCACAAGTTTAAAGGACAATTCCGCTTTATTAAAACTAGCTACTACTAACTTATTTTCGTAGTTTGGCCAAAACTGAGATCTGGGAAAACGGTGGCAACGCTACAACGTCAATGACAAAAACAATGACAACTTAAACAACAAATGAAGTCCAATGAGGAAGGGGACAACAGCGGTCAGATGATCAGAAACTGTGATGGATGTTTACAATGGATAGTTTGGGTAAAACTTTAACTGCTAGCCGCCTGAGTTTCTGAGGGTCTTGTTCACGAGAGACCGATAAGGATGGGTGCAGTTGTGGCAGGGATGTGGTCATTGTACTGTTGTGGTGAATAAGGAACTGATTGTCAGTTTACCAGTGGCTCTACATTCCAACCCTCAGTAATGGTCATGAGCTTTGTGAAGTGACCAAAAGAATGAGAACCTGGATACAAGTGGCTAAAATGAGTTTCCTTCAATGGGGAAACTAGGCTCACCCTTAGATAAACCAGGGGGTAGATCCAGAGAACACTGGAGAGCTATTCCATCTGGTCTGAAAATGCTTTGAGATCCCCCAAGTATAGGTGGAAGGTGTGGCTTGGGAGAAGAATGTCTGGGCTACCATGACTTGGACCTATATTGATTGCCAGAAGTGAATTAATAGCTGAATGGATGGCCCTCATTTTATCTTCCAAATAAATTTGGCTAAACTGGTTGTTTGTTGAACTAGATGATCCTCTGACCGCTCATGTTCCTTGCCCAATCAAACTTCTTTTTATCAATGTGTGTGTTCCCAAATGTACTCTATGATGGCTAAAACTACAAAAATAAGGTTCAAGTTGTATGAAACCAGAATTTCCCTTTGAACATTGACAAAAAATCTACATTACCTATGGTTCCAGGTGGACAGGGCATCCTGGCCACCACGCCCTGCTTGGTCTTTTGCCAGGAGATGTCCATCATCACCAGGGGATTACAGTACTCCACCCTGATGTTGGGAAGCTTGGAGGAAGGCGGCGCCCTGTCGTCGTCCTCATCGTCCTCGTCGTCCTCTGGGACCAACCCCTCCACCTGCGTCTGGACAGGGGCCACCACTGTGGATGTGGTCCGTGGCCACTGAGCCATTGCAGTTGTTGTGGCAGGCATCTTGGTAGTGGTAGTCCTAGGAGTTGTAGTTGTCATGGTAACAGTGGTTGGTCGAGTGGTGGTCCTTGTTGTTGTGGTCGTTGTGTCCATGTACACCATTACAGAGGAGGAAGTTTCTGGTAAAGGAGAAAGAAGGAACAAAGTGAACTGACAGATTCTAGTAAAAATGCAGAGTTGGTAAAAGAAGATTGAGAGTAAATGTCTTTCTTTTTTCAGTCACACTTCATTAATGTCTGAGAGGGAAATTTACTTTGGTGCTGGTGAAAAAATGACAGAGTGTACGCAGGGGGGTTCTATTCCTCCCCTCCTTTCCATGTGTCAGTTTAAGAGAAGATAGTTCAAAGAGGATCAATTGGAACTGGCAGGTGTGACTTGCATGGGCATACATACTGTCTAGTTTGGGACTCCCGCTGGCTAAGCTAACACACACCACACATACACACACTTAGAACTGTGCAGTCTAAATGTAGTTGTTGACGAGGGCGTATCTCTCAATAGCTCGGCATAACATGCTATTTCTGGGTCAGCTGGGACAAACTGGAATACCTATTTCCTGGATGTGAGTCCTCCCTGTGGTTACACTCCAGGAGGTGCTTGCTAATGACGCTGTTTACCTAAGCTTTGGGGACAAGGGCTATCATACACCAGCACACACGCACATCGAGATGCACACATACACTGGCTCAGTAATCTTTTTCTTCCCACTCAAATATACCTCCTTGACTCTCCATCATCAATCATTCCATCTCCTCACCCATTCTGTCCCCTTTATATTCCCTCCCCTGTGTCCCTGATTGGAAAATAGGGGCCCCAAATTAATTTAGCTACAGGCCTTTTATGAATGTGTGGACTTGGTTAAGCCACAGAGGGTCAGAAGACACACAGAGAGGTCATACTTCATAATAAATCTTCAGAAAGTGGGAAGTAGCCATGTTTTTTCTATGAAACTGTGTCCTATGTAATATCTTTATTTAGGAACATTGCTCTATATTACTCATTTGCATTTTTTTTTTTTGCTCGAAGATTCTTCAATATGCCATACTGACATGATCTTATTACTGTGTGTGGTTTGGAAAAAGGCAGCTTGCTGTAGTTTCCATGATAGAGCACTCTCACAGACACACATGATCTGGGCCTTTGCAAAAATGCAATTTGGGACAGACGTTGTTTCAGCCTAATGCAGTGATACAATCAAAATGACAGAAGTGACAAATGGTCCCAATCTTTGTATGAAAGGGGAGCAAAACAAAATTTAATGAGGGTCGATTTTAGGTTGGCAGGTGTAATGGACATCACACATCCAGAGAGCTTAGATAACAGACATCACTGCTGAAATCCAGTTCAGTGAGTTTCAATTTGCAATCGGACAATTTCTCTGTATAGTGAATTTGAAAGCAATGAAATAAGACAGCATAAATTAGTGCCACTGTTTAGGAATCGCAGAGATGCCTGGAGGCTGTAATGACCCAAACCAGACCACTATCAGCAGTCAATGCATTCAACGTTTAAACAGCATTCAACGACAGCCAAGGTTGATTAAATAGGTTGCCGCCGCAGCAAGAGTTCCAGGCTGATTGAGTATTTGTTTTCTCTCCCTAACAAAAGAGTTTGTTGTGTTTTTAAGATCCGCAGGTATCTTGGACACTCCTGTGGAGGCACTCCGTCAGTAAAGTAGAACTATAACAAGAATCTAATTGAATTGCAATGTGAACTAAAGGCATGCAGAGAATTTTTTACTCCCAAGTACCTGGTAATGCAGACTGAATAACGTCAAAATTTGTCTCACAGACAGAAAAAAACAAATCAGCAAAGTATACAGCATTAAATGTTAATTGGAAAACACAGGAGCTTGGGAAATATGCTATTACACTGATGTATATGGATGCTAACACTTGAATAAGCTAGCACAAATGCATAGTCACGCGCTCAGACACAAACCCTCATCAACCAACATAAACTGACACTACCACCCACCAACCATGAATGTTCAAATAGGTATTTAACATTTCCACCAGCCACCAAGACATCACCATTTACATTCTATAACCACTATGAGACATCATCATCAATCTGCGCCACAGCAGCCCAGTAGATCCTTCAGCTGCAATGATCATGAAAGTAGGAGGGAGAAATATCTTCAAGGACACCAGTCTATTTATTTGATTATTTATGAAAGAACTTATTTACGCATCTGTGTTTGAGGAGAAGTGATGATAACCTCAAATATGTCACACCAAAGGGGAATCAATTTGAGTATAATTGAAATCAGCCGGTGGTGCTTAAACTGCATATAGTAAAGGAGACCATTAGAGGACCTCATGGAAATCTGATCATGAAAATTCAGCGCTCATATTGAGGTCAGTAAAGGTCACAGTGCACAGGCTCAGATAAGCTAGTGGCTAAAAAGGTGTGCAGAAGGGCCTTTAAGGATAAGGGAATTATTGTACTGGTCAGGGTGGCTGATACAGGAGCGATTCTGACTGTGACAGATTTTTGCTGAGGGAGTTTGTTGCTTTTGCTGCCCAAAATGCAGACTCATGTGAGTAAGGAAACTGTACAGGAACATGTGATGCATTAACCACAGATTTACAGGAACTCATTAGGGATGCTAATTTTGATTTTTTTTTTTTTTCTCTGACCAATAGCCGACCCTCGTTAACCAACCATTAACCGTTAACCGACAAGATTAAAATGTACTATTTAGAATGAAGAATGTCTGTGAACAATAAGGCTCTGGCTTGAAACGCGGCTAGTAAAGTTAATTGTACCTCTTGAGGGGATGCAATAGCCTGGTTCAGGGTAGTTCAGCAGCTCACAAAATCTCTCACCGTCCACCACCTTTACAGGCATCATGTCCTTTTCCACCATAAAGCAAAAACCTCTAAGTAATTGCCTCTGCACGCACATAACTACAGCCTCTTCTCGCTAACACTGACATGATAATTTGTTGGGAGGATGGTGTTCCACTTTTGACTTACAAGACTTTTGGTGGACGTTGTACTGGAGCTGCATTTTAAGACAGTGATGCAATATTTACATTGAGAATCCTCTTTTACAGTGCAATGCTCCCACACTGGACTACATTTTGCCCTCTTCATCTTGCCTCACCATTTCCCACTTATCGCGTCTTCCTTTGTCACGCCAGTAGTTTTTCTGAACTGCAAAGGTGAAGTATGCCCTCTTGTTGTATAAAAGTTGATTTCCAGAGAAATACATAAAATATACAATGACGGTAAATACATTTTTAATCAGTTACATTCTGATTAACCATTAACATCCCTAGAAGACATAATAATAAATAAGACCGGATTACATATTAGGCTTTTAAAGCATTCCAATTAAAAATAGCACTGTCATCCATTAGCTGTACAGGTTTAAATCGAGATTATGTAGGCTAACATTTGAAAGACAAAATAGCACATTGTTCCCATTCAGAAGTAATAAAGTGTACTATTGCTCAGTTCAGTATACTCAGGAGTTTTATGCAACAATACAGCTATACTTGGTCTGGTATGACTGCTATCAATAGCATATGGTCACTAATTTTAGCTAATGTTAGCAAACATATCAGATACTGCCATGTGGCTGATATTTCTGGGTTGGTTTGTTGAATTTATGACACAAACTAAGAAGTAAACACAATGCAATATGAGCGCTAGCAGAATGGGACCACTCTCCGCCATACTAAAATATGGTATAACAATAGCACAAGAAGAGAAGAGTCAGATAGTCAGTTAACGAACTCAGTAATGTCGGTTACACAGCAATATCTATCCTTCTAGGTTTGCTAATATAAGCTAACATTAGCCACCATAAGCTAGACCAAGAAAAGCTTTAGGAAAAAAAAGCTTCATATGTTACACGGTCTTGCTGTGCAGTTCATGATTATATCACTTCAAATATCCAGCTGTCATTGTCTCTCAATTTCAAAGACAATGAGATAAATTTAGTTTACCAATCCTTTTTAAATAATAATAATAAAAGTTATCATATCACCTTCTTTAATGCAGGAGGTTATATGACCGTACAGAGAAATATGGCTTGAGGAAGTCGCCATCACAGCATAAGGTTAATTCAAAGTCACTGGGAACCATGTCTAGAATGTAATTCCATACTTCCAGTTGATCCCGTTGAGCCCACTGTTGAATTATTTTTCAGCGCGCAGCATGTTAAATATGCCTGCAAAGACACACACAAGAGACAGAGAGCAGGAGTGGAAAAGAAGAAAGTGTCCTTGAGCAAACTTGTATATCTTTTCCATGAGATGAGCACACACAAAAAAAGAAAAGAAAAAGGAAAGCCAGCAGCAGACAGCGGCCACAGTCTGCAAGCACTATCGCCTTGGAGACAACACAAGGACATTTTGTTTTGCTTTGCCAGCTTTCCCATTCTATCCAAAGGGACAAAGAGAGAGAGAGAGAGAAAAAACACTGAGCTCAAGAGCACAAACGAGGTGAACAAGACTTTGGTATGCCCCGAGGGACTCGTGAGTGACCTTACAGGAAGATTTGAATGTGAGTTTGGTTGTGAGTTCTATAAAACAACAACAAAACTTCAGACCAAAAAGAAGAAAATAGGACGATAGATCGGCAAACTCTTCTCTTGCTCTTAATCATTTCTTATTTCAATGTCTTGTTAACAAGTACTACCTCTTTGCATAATTTTTAATTAGAATTGGGTCCTAAGATGTGTTTAGATATTGCTCAATGATACAACGCTAAGTTTAAGAATATAATTCAATAAAATGGCCTCAAACCTCAAAGTAATTTATCTTCTGTATATTTAAGATTCAATGCATTCTCAAAGGCATTAAAAAGTTGATTAAAAATGAATGATACTAACAGCCAGCTATCAGATATTCATGATTCTTAAGCTAAGGGGCTTAAGAATGTTCCAACACCTAAACAGGTGACTTTTTCATTCATAAAAGACAGGAGCAAACTTCTGTGGGCACTCCAGCTTGCCTCTCATTGAAACACCAACTCCACTCATCATTTACACTCCGCTTCTATTGCACAAAATCCCCCTCACCAGACGCATGAAGTCTGTTTCCACCACACACAGAGCTTTGTGCTTCATTTCAAAGCATTCATTTCTAACTAATTAGCCTCTCTCTCTGTATCCCAGGGCTCGTGGCTTCCACAATTAGATAAGCCCACTCTACTTCGCTCCAGGAAAAAAAAAAAAAAAAAAAAAACCTGCTATGCTATTATGAAATGAATCCGGTTTATATGACTTGCCATTTCCACACCGAGAGCGGCCTCGTCGGCTCGGAGAAACTTCTGCAGACTCGAGATCAAAAGAGGTGGAAAGGGCTTTCGGGGATAAAAATGAAACGAACATCATACGGAAAAGTGACTCTTCCAACCTCGTGCTGAACCCAATTACCTCCTAATTTTAGTATTTGAACCTTTATGCATGGTTACATCTTCAGTAGGCACTTGCACAGACTAGAAAATATTGGACACTTTTTGTGTGATGTCACCCATTAACTTTCTACTAACCTGTTTAAGGCCTGCGAAATGGGATTTCTGGGTGCTGGGACATGTATTTTTAGAGTGAAGCGTACTTGAAGCCCAAATCCATGATTGTGGTTGTGTTAGTGGATCTCTCAGAAATAAATTACAACCATATACTTGTTTCATTTGGCCGGATTGATCTGAGGGTGCTGCTTCCACTTTGTAACTCAGTCTACTTCTCTTAAAGTTAAGTCTGATGTCAGAACTTCTTTTTAGGTACATGTAGCTAAAAGAAAGTGAAACTATCTTATACTGCAATTGCTTATATTCCTCATCATTCCATTCACACGTTTTGGGCAAGTGCTAACACCAGTGTTAATAATTTACTTGGGGTGGGTTTTCTTTTGGAGTCTTTAGGGAATATGGATTCAGTTTGTGTTCCTTTCTACATTGAGAGCTGTGAACTAATGTTTGGCATTTTTACACATCTCCAATTAAATACCATTAACAAACACCGTTATAAATCCATGCTGCGAAATTTAAGGTTTCACTCTAGTAGTCCCAGTGGGAGGCTTTGTTGGATTGGTTGCAATGTCACTTCTATGCTGGTTGGGGGTTGTATTGTATTTGAGAACTCGAAATTTACATATTCAACAATAACACTACTCTGTGTTGCATTATGAGTTGTATGTACCCCTAATGTTGCTAGACTAGCAAGTTACTTCACCATGTCATCACCATGAGGTTGCCAAGCAACCATCGGAGACTCCAGGAAGTCAATGTTCCTTGCCAAGAAATAGTCTAGCACATATTGTTACCTGTTAACTGCACAACTTGTCATTTTACACTTCAATTTTTGTATGGATTAAACAAATGAGAGATAACAGGTTATTTAAGGGGCTTTAGCGATGCTGGTAGGTGGATTTTGTAACCTTCAGACATAACCAGGCTAGCTGTTTCCCCCTATTTACAGTCCTTATGCTGAGCTAAGCTAACCAGCTGCTGGCTGTAGCCTTATATTTACCATACAGACATGAAAGTGGTATTGATCTTAATCTCATCTAATCCTCAACAAAAAGTAAATGAGTATATTTTCCAAAATATCAAACTATTGCTTTAACTTACATGAGTTTGTGATGGTTGTGTAACCATGTCCCTGCTTCCACAGTCAGTTTTAATTCCTGATGAATGAAAACTAAACGCAGCTAATAATTATCGGTGTCACAAAATGTCATTAGGGGCTAAAAAAGACAGTAAGAAAATGCTAACATGAAGCTAACTTTACGCTTTAATGGAAGAAATTAATGTATCATGTTGGGAAACTTTCACAACAGGAGTCTAATGAAATCTGTTGTTGTTTATCCTCAGCCATCAGCAAACTGAGAATTAATTTGTGAGCCATATTGTAAAACTTTATCTATGATGAGAAATATTTACATACATGCAGAGGAAGAATCATCTATTTTAAGCCATCTCACAAAATCAGTACCGGCGTCATAATTGGATGATTCACTCAGCACCCAAGATTATCAGTTCCCTAATGTTTATGTCATACGATCCCACCAAAACACTACACGTGTCCTCGTTTGCTGAGGAGAATGGTTGGAAAATAAAATGATGGCAGACCCACAAATCCATCAGAGAGTGCAACTAGGATGTGGGGGGTGGAAGGATGGTAAATTATGCAGCCAGACATCCGGTAATGCCTCGATATCATCTGACATGATGAGAACCGTAATGGATGGGAGCTATGCATTGTTTGGCAATTAATTTCTCATTCCGAAGCTCTCTTCCAGGGACTTGAGAGGGCAGCTATGGAGGTCACACAGCGCTGGGAGAAGCGTATGCGCTGGGCTGATATATATGCACACACGGACACGGGCCCAGAGAGACGTGCGCAGTGTTTGAGTTAAATGACAGAGGAGACGTGAGCAAAGCCTGCTTGCATATGCACTACAGTGAAGTACTGTGTAAGTAATGTGCAGTAAATGCATGCAAAGTGCACAAAAACACAAGTGCTGTTTTCTGCCTAATGTGCATGCATATTGGCTCATCTGCATTTCCAAAAGAGGATTTTGCAGTACATACAGTACTGTAAAGGTGTGCATTAAAAACTCACAGTCCACAGAAATCCACATTTAGCAACATCTTCTTGAAGCTAAACGGAGGAATGTTGGATTTCGTTTATATTCTTGGAGCCAAAACTCAAGTCTCTCAGGCTACTGACAAGGCCAAACGTCGTCAAACATACCAGGAGAAGCACAAGGAGGAAAGAGGAGTGTGAGCACACGAGCAGAGGGGATTTCAGATTCACTAAGAGGAAAGGCACACTCCTCCAAGGTCTCCCCAAAAAAAGACCTTGAGTAAGGCTTTTCAAAAGACTGTCAACCAACAGCAGAATGGGCCAAATGGATAGGGCAAAGCTGTGCAGAGGAACTCTGACTCTGGTGATAAAGAGAGTTAAAAGATGCTTCAGAGGCCTCCAATCAGATTTACTCGGCTGATTGGCCAAAATAAATCAGTTTGTGCATGTGTGTCACCAAGCCTGTTAAATCTAATGTGGCAATTTTTGGAGGGCTCTAGAGAAACCGGTAGCCACACACACACACACACATCAGGAGTAGTGTAGAGAAGGAGCAGAGTGGAGATATAGTACACAAACACACTACAGTATAACTCCAGTTACACACGTCTTTTCTTTTGAATTTGATATTCATCGGGTAAAAAACGTTTGAAATCGCTGCCAACTACCTGCTTAGATCACTGCACAGCTGATTGTCTACGTGAAGATAGCTGGGGTGAAACACCTCATGCGTTTGAACTAACAAGTTACAGAAAAACTGTGGGGAGCACAAATGGTAGCATTTTGGCTCGACACACTGAAAAGAGACGAAAAATTTAATAATATATGTACATGGATAAGGACAAATGCACCTGTGCCTAATAATCCCCATCCACCCACAAGTTTCACATTGCACAAAAGTTTTTTACTATACATATGTTGTTTTTCCCCATTTCTGTACATGTCAGGAGAGATGGATAGGGTGTTGGCCTTAATTGAGGGATTGCCTGCCACCCCTCTCACTACACAGGTGATCTGTGTATGATTTCTGCATCAAGGTAGAGCCACCAAGACCCATGATGGATGGCCAGTCAGGAGGAGGGACGCCAGACAAAATCATGCGATACATAATGGGGTATCACACAGAGCGAATGAACATGCCACATTTGGAACCACTTGAAACATGAGCTCACCTGCTCAAATTGACAAAGCTTCCATAAGAAGAAGAAGATCAGCAAAACACACATACACTAATAGGGTAACAATGACTGTATTTTACAATATATTACAAATGATTCTTACATGAGGGAATATGGTTGTGAAACATTCATGAGGCTCTGAAGCACCAACAAAGCTCTCCCTGTTTCCATGCTAAAAAATCTAAAGCTGCATTACTAACAGAGCCCCATTGTGCTGCAGCATTAAAGGGTTTGCAAGAAGACCGTGCGCTTGTGCATGTGTGTGTGTGTGCGCGCATGTGTGTACATGTGTTAGAAAAATCATTCTAAACTATAATCCTAAACTGTGCACTTTCCCTCAAAGGGAATTGCCCTCTGCAAGAGGTGCACCAGGCATGTGATAAGTGCGTAGACTGCAAATAAGCATGTAGCCTACATTTCTAAGCCTCAACATCAAAAAGGGCTTCATGCAGCGTGCAAAAGACTGTTTTTTGTGGAATAGTAGCATTTAGTTTGAATTACTATGCAAGATATTCCTTAAAGCTTTGTAATCAAGGAAGAAAAGATTCTATGATGACATAAGACAACTGCAGGGTGTCACTTGAATCTATATAATAGCATATCAAAGTATATCAATCAAAAGCAATGACAGTTACTGGAAGGCTAGTGCATAAGCAATGGAACCCAAAGGACAACAGTTTGTGCCTTTAAGAGTCACACTCAGATAATCTCCATCAAACCCTGCCAGCCTGCATTTACCGCTTAGACAGTCTTAATCAATTTAGCATGTGCCAGGCACTTCCAAATAGAGCCAAGACGGGCCTGAGCGTCCAAAACATCGGCTGTTTCGGAATGAAGGTCGGGGCGCAACGTCTGCGGGCTCCCTCCAGGCCAGCAGGGCTGGCAGCGTGCCCTGGCCAGATGGCAACATGTGGCAAAATTACAGGACTGCCAGACAGTGAATGTATCTATGACACCAACTGTGCCGCATCCTATGAGCCAATCATGAGCCAACAAAAGAATCACTCATACAGTGGCGCATTCAGGCATCAGAGGTTGTCTCACTGAAATGTGAGATGAAGGAACATTTCACAGATACTTAAGTATCAACAGACTAATAGACACTGATTGCTGTATTCTGTAAACAGTCCTCAACACACTTGTATTTGAATATGTTAATTTGAATGATAGAGATCACTGAAAATCTAACAGCAACACATCATTATAAAGTCCATAAACACTCTATAGAGTACAATAACGTGGGATTAAACCTAAAAAACCTCATCTAAGTTAACACAAATATACTGGAGCATAAGCAGCATGGTTTTTTATTTTATGACAGCATATTAGTGCTGCAGCAGCAGGTGTGTCAGAATGAGGCAAATTTTCTCATGCGGCTGCCCTCGTCTTTGCAGTCCTGTGGAGTCAATGCAGCTAGTGCCTCATGCTCATTGTGGCAGACAGCTCAGAGGTTCTGTTAAAGGTGAGGCCAGGAGTAATTTCTTCAGGCAAGTTTAAAGAAACAATACAATATATAGCTAATGCAATTCACTGCAAGCACAATAATCTTATTTGGTTTAAATGTAGTTGCTAATACTATCGTTTTGGAGTAAATTGGCCATCAGCACTGAGGCGTACAACAATCTCAATCTGATAGGACAACACAATGGCTTCAAACAGAGCATCTACAGTAGCATCATAATACAGAATGTTAGTTATATTCCATATTCTTTGGTTCAGTCTGAATGAGGTCTTGTTTTTGAGTGGTTAAAGACAACAGTGAAGACAACAATACACTGTCGTGTGAATATCCCAGGTGGTTAAATCTTAGAGATGAAAATATACAGTATATATAAGTGAATGTGCTTATTTGAACCAAAGACTGACCTAAGTCTACAGCCATGCTAGCAGCTCTTTGAGGCTGTACTTAGGCAAAGTGGTGCTTTGAGCTAAATGCTAATGTCAGCATGCTACTACACACATAATGCCAATGCTAACATGGTGATGCTACAATTCATCCCAAGGGAACAGGAATGTCTGTACCAAATTTCATGGCAATCCATCCAATAGTTGTTGAGATATTTCAGTCTGGACCAAAGTCCAGCATTGCCCTCTAACATATAAATTTGATAATTTTAAATATGTAAATGTGTATACAAATGTTTAATGGTATATTAACAATTTAGAAATAGCAGTAAGCTTACGTCAATGAGCATATGATATATATTTTGTGATTATTCTTGGGTAGTTTATGTTTTCCTTAACTGGTTTGATGACCCGTGACACTGAACAAAATAGGCGGTTAAGTGAATGGATGGGTGGGTGGGTGGACGGTTTGTTGAGCGGTGACATGCTTTCAGTAAGAAATTGTTCAGATGATGCAATGTATTGGTTTTGATGGAACAGTAGCATTTTTCCAAGGGTGATTGCGTGGTTGGTAGCAATTATGCAACTTGCTATCTTGACACCGACTTCATGCAACGTTTCCACTCAGAGCTGTTTGCAAGCCTGTCAATTGAGACAATTTGTCCTGAATGGAGGCTGAACCACAACACTCTAAATGGTGGATCTGGAGAAGTTGGAGTCATGGACAGTTGAGAAACACTGAATTTTCACAACTGTCAGAAGCTCAACAACCTCCTGAGAGGCCATTGTGGCCTTTGTAAATTAGTTTGCATACTTTTCATTGACTGATAGGACAAAAGTCACATTTATCTAGAATTAGTTTGATTTTCTTGTATGCTCCTGGCTATTCAAGTGCTGTATGTGCTGTATGTAGTGCTTTGTGGCTATCTTCTTTTATGTTTTTAAAAGAAGACCATAGAGCAATTTATTTCCCAGTGGTCCTTGCATAATTCTGCATTGAATGTGATTATGAAAAAGGGAGTAATGGTAAGAGAGCTTTTCTATCTGCCTGCTAATAGCAGTTTGTGCAGCACTTTTTTATCACCAGTTCAGTGAATTTAATTATCAATGGAGTTGTCATGGAAGCACTCTTGGGCATAGGTCATCTGTCCTTGAAAACAGCCTGTTTGGACAAAAATATTGCTCTGTTGAAGAGACTTCAGTAACTGCACATATTAGCACATGATTATTGTGGGGAGTATTCCAAATGCAGGGAAAATAGGTTTATTTTCATGAATATCATAAAATGGTGCAAAATGTTTTTGTTTTTGGTTAGGTAAAGAAGCAACTCCCATCTACCAAAAGACTGAAAGAATACTAAAAGATCCTTTGCTGAAAGAGATCAAAAAAGCATCAAGATCATTACATATAAGACACAATAGTATAGCTGCAGATATTGCTTTTTGTGCAATTCCAGATATCATTACCCCATCTCTGCCTACTGCCCTGTAGCATGTGCTGTGCCCTGGCCCATGTGGTTCAGCATACGGCACGGGCCCCAGCTGTGGGCCTGGCCATTTCTCTTCTGCTTGATTGCCCATATACCATGCTCCACTGGTATGGCAGGTCACGCATGCACATGGAGATGGAGGCACAAGAGGAAATGAGCTTGTGTTGGAGCAATCACAGAACGACACCTTTCTGGAAGTGTTGACAGGCCCCATGATCACGACAGTGGATCAAACTTCAAAAGCTCATGTTTGCAGCAAAAGGAAAGTACTACATTGGCTTTAGACTCTACATAGTACGCTGGCCCGCTAGTATTACTAGTCAAATTGTGGAGCTCACTGAATGCAAAAGCTCCAAATTCAGGCCACTGGTTGTGTTGCGTTGCTGAAACCATGAATGTTTCTCCTTTTTTAATTCAATAACTTTGCTTATGGTCAAACTAGTAAAAGTATTTTCTTTCCAGCTTTCTTTCTTGCATCAAATGGTTTCTAAATCCTCATCTTCCACACACTTTCACGCTCTTTCACAGCAGCCACTGCTGTTGTAAGTTTCTGTGACCGCTATTTCCAGTTTTCCTCAATTGCATTTAGCTATTTGATCTATGCGCATCCTCAGTGGAACAGAATGTAAATGGTTCAAACTGTATAAGATTCAGCAGCAAATACAGACTAATATGTGTGCGGTGAAGTGGTCTACACTGATGCTGATTTTAACTAGTTTGTTGTAGCTATCCCACTATCTCAAAATTAGGCCCCTCAAGAGACAGCAGTGTGGAAAATGTGCACAAAACACTTGCTTCAAGAATAAGTCTGCATCTGTATTTGGTCTGGGAGTTGATCAAATCAAATGGTTTATAACTCCACAGTCCATTCAATCACTCTTTCATTTGTTATCAGTCGGTTTATCTGACATTTATATTTGTTCTTTGACTCCATCCATCCACTTAATTCAACATTTTACTATCTATATTCATGCAGCAGCCTCTTTGGAGGGCAGCCTATTCTGCACAACGGCAGCCAAACACACAACTCAACATCTCT
Source organism: Macquaria ambigua (assembly GCA_008360985.2). NCBI lineage: Eukaryota > Metazoa > Chordata > Actinopteri > Centrarchiformes > Percichthyidae > Macquaria > Macquaria ambigua. The sequence continues at coordinate 627,242 of VMKM01000046.1, forward strand.
CCAGGAAGTCTAGTACTGAGAACTTGCATTTGCATGTGAATGTGTGTGTTGTGTGTGTACATGTACGTGCGTGTGATCATTCAGTATCACTGTTAAAAAGTGATGGATAATGATTTAATACATGAAGCACATAACACCATTTCACTTTCCTTAACTACAACAAATTATATTATGTGCAGCTGTGTATCATCAAAACCAAACACTGTAAGCATGGTCACTGAATGAATGAATATATTACGGGGTGTGTTGAAGCAGGGCTCAGTGTATGAAAAAGATTTGAGGTAGAGTAGCAGCCAGCTAAGGAAAATAAATTAAACTGGCAAGCGGCAGGTAGAGAAAGCTCCAGAGGAGAAAGCAGAGGTAGGGACTTCACAGTCAAATAACTTGTGACATTTTTGACTAGAGCTGTTGATGAGATAGCGCAAAGAATTACCTTGGTGTGTCAAAACAGGTTCTTTTTTCCATTTCATGCTTCCCAACAAGCACCACTTTATAAAAAGAACAATGGAGTGGAGAAATTAGACTTTTCAAAAGAGTTTTGGGAAGTTTAATGTGAGCAGTCGCTTGTTCCCTTGCAAAGGCAACAGCTAGAGTGAGTAAAAGATTTACCTTGTGGCTGAAACACAATATGTGAAATAGTTACAGTGCAAAACACCCTATATGTTATAGACTTCAAGTTAATTTAATTATACGTTTTTGTGCCTGACAAATATAACGCTCATCATAGGAATGCTAACTATGGCTGTTACTGTGGTTTTATGCTCATCACTATTTTTACCTATCTATCTTGGTGTTTAACTTTATTTCACTTCCATTTTGGTGATTAATTAAAAATACAAGTAACACACTGAGCAGCAGTCCATAAAGGCAATTATCACCAGCCCACACTGTCTTGAGGTGCTACATTTTATATATATATATATATATATATATATTTATATTATGTTTTTCTACTTGACCAAAATATGAAAAAAAAAATGCTATTCTTAGAACCTTTCAAATAACGAGGCTAAAAATGTAGTTTGTTCTTTTTTTTTGTTCTTCTTATTCTTTTGGGAGCATGAACGTGTCAGGCATATTTTATGGCAATCTGCCCATTAGATTATTAAGATAACTCATGTGCAAAGGGACTTTAGCCTGTTGGTAGTGTCAGCAAAAAGCTAATGGAAGTTCATCCCCTGGGGAGTAGGAGTTTGAATAGTAAACTGGTCATTTTTTATTTTGTCTTTATTTTGACAGTGACAGCTGCAGAGAGAGACAGGAAAGGTGCCATGCTGTAAAGGGTCTGGTCTGGAATCTAACCCGAGCCGCTGTGGTAAGGACTCAGCCTTAATGGTATATCCTTTAAGCCAGGTGAGCTACCGCAGAGCCTGCAAACTGGCAATTCGCCAATTACATTGTGATAGTATTTGTTGTGTCCAAGTGGAAAGATGGCTGATGTTGATCCTCTTGGAACCAGGAAAAGTCCATTTAAAATGTCATCAATCTGGCCAGTGTCTTTTTAGAATATGTTCCTCTCGAACCAAAGTTTAGGGTGGCTGGAGGGACCATAGTCATTGTCCTGTTGCAGAAATGATAGTAATTTGAATGTGAGCTCTGTGCCAAGATTCATGAGTAAAAACCAAATGTCTGTGAATTTACATTGTCATCTAATCTCTAATTTATAGTGAAAAACACAGCATCCAGATTGTCTTACACCTCAAAGCCATTTTCCATATAGCGTACAACATTTTAGCACATCGCGCCCACTCTGAAACACAGAACTGCAATGACCCACATACTGAAAATGACATTAAAACATGTAGGAATATTATGAGAACAGAAAAAAGAAATAGGTTGGTCTTACCGAGCCTGTTGTCCAACGCTCCAAAGTCCAGAGAGTACTTCACGACATGGTAATTGTTCCAAACGTACAGCAGGTTGTCCCTGGGATTGTAATCCACTGCAGCAATGTACTGATAGGAGTTGGGGAAAGGGATGTCCAGAAACCCATCTTTACTTAGCTCTGTGTTGTAGATGTAGTCAATCTTGTTTCCTGTTGCCTCATTGTCATCGTCCTCATACACTGACTTTACTACATAGAGGATTCCACAGATCATGAAGGCGTTGGATGCTGAACGCTTGTCATAAGCTGTGTCCCAGGTCCCCTCAACACGTAACGTGTAGGGATTGAGCTGGCTAATGACAATCCGCCCGTTGTTCTGCTCAGTAGCATAAATCACCCAAAGGCCATTTTCGTCAACAGCCAAGTCAATGTCTGATTTCCCTCCCCAGCGGTACGGTGAAGTGTCATGGTAGTTGGCGTTAGCAATAATGGCCTCGCCGCTCTTGATACGAGTCCGCAGGTCAAACTTGACAATGTTTCGTGTGCGCTCCTTGTTGAAGAAGAGCGCCCCATCATAGACCACAAAGCCTGTTCCGTCAACACGATGTGGGAGTTTGTAGGTTGTTGTCGGCCTTCCGGCGATGAAGTCTTCTTTGGATGAATATTCAGTCAATGTGTCAGTGCGATAGGGTGTCCAGGGCATGTAGTAAATCTTATCGGAGGCTTGGAGAGGGTCTTTGCACCAGGCTCCTGACTGGTGGTCCGATTCAAAGAGGTGCTCGCTCTGGTACACCCTGCGCAGAAGCCCTGGGCACAGGAATACTGAGGAGCCAAAATAGGGGAAAGACAAGTACAGAGTTACATTGGCAGGTATTATACATCAATGAACAAAATAGCAACTGGATGCAACTACATTGAAGTTCAAATCTGCAGCTCAATCTTCTCCACTCTGAAGGATCAATATCTTGATTCACACCATCTTCATCAGTGTTGGGATGATCAGATTTAGATTTAATGCAGAAAAGAGTACTGATTGTCAGACAAATAATGTAATTAGTAATGTGAGGGATTACTCCAACGAGTTTTGGATTGTACAATGCGTGTAAATTCAAATTTAACAGGAAATAGCCAATATACAAACAGAACCACTGTTTTCATTGTTTCAAACTGTGTCTCAAATTCAATGAGTGCTCATTTGGTTTCAATTACGTATTACAGATAGTCTCTGAGCCTGAAGGCAATTAGTTTACAATGTCACTGAACGAGCAGACTTAAGATTGTAGGGAGAGGTGAATAGATTAAGTGAGGGTTATCTCTTCTGACTTAATGTCGAGCAAAAACTAGTCAGAAGATATTAACACAGACTCACCCACATGCACTTACACACGTTACCATTTTAGTTTGTTTCCCTTTGCAGAGTGGCTTCTCTGTACACATCTACTAAATTAAATACAATTGCACCAGGAAAAAAAAAGGTTTCATTCTTTTCTTTCATTAAAACACCCTGGTGGCAGTTCTTAATAAATAGTATTAAACACACAAACTCAAAGTTACAGGATTATGAGAAATAGCTACGCTGTAATTATTGGCTGAGGCAGCCCTATAGGAGAAAGAAAACAAAAAAAGAAAATACAGTAATTACATCTATATAATGATTGCCTGTCCATTATTTCATCCACATGACATTTTTAGTCTGCGGCATGATTTACAACACCACACACAGTAAACTAATTATATGTGAACTGGTTTGTACTCAAATCTGATAAAGCTAGGCCAAGGCAATACAGCTGGAGCAAGTCAATAGTGGGCACCATTTGCAAAAGCAAATTTAAATTCATTATGGATCATCTTGGACTGAGATTGACATTATAATTTTCTGTCTTTCTAAAAAGATGACATCTATATTCAGGATTACAATGACTATAAATTCAGAGCAGGTTAAACATTTAAATTCAAATTTGAATTTTAAAGCTACAAAAGAATAACAAAATAAAACAAAATGACATATATTATTCACCAAAAAAATAGGAAACAATAATTCATCAATTAGCACATTTCATAAAGAAGAATTAGTGTAAGTCTGAAAAAAAGGAACAATACAGAATTTAGACAGTGCAGTTTTCCCTTTTCCCACAGGTTTGGGCCCACAGTACATCACATAGAAAAAAAAACAAAGTGTGTGTGAAGGCTCCTTTCACTGTAATGGGCCAGGAGCCTGACACAGCGCTGACGGGTTCTAGCCGCAGATCCGTCGAGAGGTAAAAGCAGCGCACTCCGAGGAGGAGAGGAGGAGGAGAAAGAGACAGCGAAAAACAGAGGCTTCTTTCCCTTGTAATCTCATAAGATTAAACATGTTGTCTACCTGCAGGTGAAAAATGTGGCGAGATGCGTCCCGTTGACATAGCGCCTTGGCACACATCTCAACGGTTGCTCGGCTAAATGCTAAGAGGGCTGTTTCCACGGTTGAAAAAGATGAGTTGTGCTAGGGTACAAGGTCAGAGTAGGTAAGCTTTGTACTGACAGCACACTGGGCTCTGAGGAGGTTGTAAAGTATGCTTTTTAAGGATGTAAGCACAAAGATGGAAGAATGAATGAAAGATATTAGACAAGTGATACAAAAGCAATCATGGCTTTCATGGGGAATTTCACAAAAACTGTTACCACAGCAGCACAGTCATCTCTATAAAGTCATCTCTATAAAATGTTTTTAACTCCCCTTTCACCTTCATCGCTCATTCTCTTTGCCACATATTTCAGTGATATGTCATTAATTAATCACTACTGTGAAACTTAACATTTATTGCATAGCTATTAAAGCAGAACTCTTGACTCTTGTTTAATGATTCCATTTTCATCTTTGACTTAAATCCACCTTCATAGTCAACGTCTGACAAAAGACATATTTCCAGCTCATGTAAAAAAGTAACACTACAAACACAATGCTCCTGGGGCGCAAGTGAAGATTTAGCATATGTTCTGCAGCATCATGCAGTGCTGATAAGGTAAGAATATGACTGCTATGATCTGTCTCCAGTATTGACTAGCGAGCCCCTGAAGGTTATGGCCATCATCATGTTAGAGCTATAATCAAAAATGCTGGCAGCATATTGGACAAGCTATTGATCACCCCGCATAGCCCTCTCCTTTAATATTATGCAGCTGATAAAGCAGAGCTGGAATAATTCAGTTATAACACAGGATAAAAACTTCCCAGGGTTACAGGATTTTACTGGAGAGCAGGTTTGTAATCACCGTACCCTCAAGAATTATTCTATACGTGGCAACGTCAAAAGAGCTGTTAATCTGTGATACCACTGATGAACACGGAATGAAGGTAGGAGTCCAGTCCACTATTCACTGCTTTGGATTCTGCAGTATGTACAATACTACATGAAAGAAAGAATTTTGCTCATTAGGTATATTTACATTAGGTATATAACACCGTTTCCCTGAGCAATTTCATTTTCCCCATGAATGACATGTTCAACCTCACCAATGAATCATACAATGAGCGCAAACCTACAAAATGTCAGAAAACTGCTTTAGCAACCCGTCACCAAAAAAAAAAAATGCAAGCATATACCAAAATGAAAATGCAAATGAAAAAGAAAAGTTGTTGGCATTTAGTTACCTTTTTGTTCCACTTCTATTTTTAGGCATGAAGGGGAGAGAAATAAAGAACAAATAAAGAACATATTATTGATGTGATAACTGGGAAAAGTCTTTATTACAGTCGCACAACAGCACAAGAAGAGCATGGGGTTAGTGGAATAGACACACAAAACATTCAGTCATAAGCTTTTAGGAAGTACTAAAGGAAGTACTGCGTCACACATGAGCCTGTAGGGGAAAAAAACAGATTAATCAGGTCTTAAATTGTACAAAATGTTTTTGGCAGTGATGGCTGTGTGATGGGAATGTGTAAAACAGATAGTACAGTACATGCCTTTTTCTACAGCCATAAAATAATTGAACCATATGACCGCTTACAGGCAAGCTTTTGAGTTCAAGGTACAACTGGGAGAAAAAAGCGCCACATGCAAATTGGGTACATTTCACACTACACACGTCATTTATGACTTAAACAGACGCTGAAACTAGCATAAAGCTATCTACCTAAATTACAGGAAACTGTCAGTGCTGGAAATACTTTGAAATGTCCTTTATATTACAACATAGTCTGGACTTAGATCTATATTTAAACCTAATTACTAGATTTTTTTTTGTCCAATTGGGGGCAGCAGAACCAGCTGGTTAGCTAACATGTTAGCAAACTGTTGCGTTCATGCATCCAGTGAACAATGAACAAAACTGGCATTAATTTGAAGTCGTGACCACCTGACAAATGTAAGTCCAATGTTCAATGTCCTTTAAAGTTCTGTTTTGGTCTCCACCAACTCCTATGCGAATATATATGGCTCTTTAGCTGCTAAATGCTATACTATGTAAGTAAGAGTCATCCCATTCACATTACACATCGTCATTAGATCCATTGTTAATATAAGAATAATGATTAGTGCAGCTTTAAAAATACAATATACACTTGTATACAGTGATTACTGGCAAGCAAACAGTATTTTTTCACATATGACCTATTTTATTAAATGTGAATAGCTGCAGGTGTAAGTGCAATGTAAAAGCTGTTTTGATTCTACAGCTCAACAAGTATGCTGAAAGCCTGTCGAAAAACGACTGTGGCTATTACATCTGAACTCTCTCCACACTATATGTATTGCTTCCTCTTGTGGACAAGCCTTTTATGTCAGTCATGGCATTTTGCTGGTCCTGTCCCTTCCCCTCCAGTAATCCCGGTTCTAATAAGAGAGGATTAACCTCTGTTACCAGGGCTTACAAGAGTCCTCTCCTCCAAATGGAGCGTGCAACAGAGTGAGGTATGGAGGTCAGTGGGTAGGGGCGGGCGGGGTAAAGTTTGAAAGATGGGAAAGTTATTAGAGGAGAACAATATTAATGCAAGGCGGTGAGCCAATGAAAAAACAGCGAGTGAGGCTGAGCTGCATCAGGCGAGGGAAAGAGCAAAAAAGAGAAAAATAATGGGGAGGGGAGAGGCTTTCAACAAGTCGTCTGTGTTTGTCAGATCATAAAATTGCACACTGCTACAGCACGGCACCTCATCAACAGCAAACACTCCAGCTGTCATTGAAACACGATAAGTCCATACCGGGCCTGGGCAACAACAGCTCTGGGCTACATCTGAATCACCATTACTGGCAACTCAAATTTGCCAATAACTCGGAACTGCATGTGGACCCCATAGATCAAATCAAAGTAAACAGCCAAACGTCCCCGATCGAAGCCTCTTCACCTCCCGTGAGCAACGGCCACACAACAGGGACCACGGGGAGGCCGGCATTTCTGATTGAGCGATCGCTAACAGTGGCGAGGGGAGAGGAGGGTAATGATCTATAGAAAAAGGCATTAGCGGTGGGGATGTGAGAAGTGGTATACGACGCAATCGCCGGGGGAGATGGTGTGAGAAGGGAGTAAAGGATTCGGATGAAATCCCTGACAAGGAAATACGCCACCTCCCAGGGCTACTGTACAGTATGTGGCCCTTTCGCTTGACCAGAAGATGCCACTGGATGCAGCAAGGTGACCCCTCAGATCACTCAAACCAATTTGTTCATGTCACGTCTGCTCGTGTTTCCCTACAAACACAGTAAAGGCTGACATATACCTGTGATACGAGCCTTGGAGATCCGCGTTTAGGGCGTCACAGATACAAGCGGAGCAGCGGGAAAAGCAGAGTGAGACGGAGAATTGATTCATTTGAAAAGCTTCTTTACTCCACCCCACCACCCCCATTGTGACCTTAATACGATTTTGGTCACGGCTGTCATTGAGTCACTAAAAAGCACTTAGCTCTCTCATCCTCTCATCTCATCCTTTTCTCTCTCTGTCTTTCTCTTTCCCCTCTGATGTCTGAGAAGACACGCTAGCAAACATGCAAGCAAATACAAATAAAAAAAATAAGGGGCCTTGCGGAGCTACTCTTATCTCTATGAAAGGGTTACATCCTCATCCATCACACAAAATAGGTATTTGAGTACCTCATTCAGATGCTCTGCATGATAAAAATGATCTTATGCCTGTACGTTTGCTCCAAAACACTTGATAAAACCTTGTCCTGATATTAAAAGACACAGCACTTAATGGGTTGTATACAGAACTAGCATGTCCCTTATTGTTCCTTCTACTATACATTATATGTTTTCATAATGGCTGAGGGCAAAAACAAAAGCTTTTTACCTATCGTCTACTCATTTAGAGATCATTTATAGTTATACAAAAATACAATTAATGGAGACACTCCACTGAATTGTGTGATGATGATATGTAATCACACCACTCTGAAACACACCGTGCTTCAAATGAAATCAACTTTAAAACACTGAATGAGGTAATGAGCTAATTATTTGAATAAGAGATGATGAGCATTGAGTGGCCATCAAATTATTTATAAGCAGATATGGGATTGAGCAAATGTGAAAAAAAAAAAAAAAATACACCAATTTCATGATGGGTCTGGGGGCTGCACCCAGATCGGGGTTTAAGGGTGGAAAGGCCCTGCAAGCTCTTGACATTTCAATCAACTTAAGGGGCATGCGAGGCTTCAAGCTCATCATTCTGCTTTTGCAGTGGGCAGGACAGTTGGATGTGTCATCGAGAATCGCAAGGGGGTCTGGCACATTTTCCTAGATGAATAATAAGGACCAGCTGTAATCACCCTTCCTTGGATGCCAAAGCAAACCAGAAGGAGGAAATGCCATCATTGGCAAGGAGAAGAAGAAAAAGATCCCCTAAAAATTTACAGATCTCCTGGGCTTGCCAATTGACAAAAGTTTTGTTATTGTACATCAGTTATCTAGGATAGATGTGACTAGGACAAACGCTCTTTTCGCCAACCATCAGCTTCACATAGGAACATCTGGAAGCAGCTGGAAGCAGCCCAGTGCAAGCCCCCTTATTGTTTCACCACTGAAAAGCAGTTTGGGGTTAGGTGCTTTGCTCTAAGACACCTAAATGCTACTCATTTACTTCCCAATATAGAAAAAAATATATAGGTAGATTTTATTTTTTTTCTATATTCGTTTGCTTTTATTACAATTATGGAAACAGCCAATCGGATAAGTGTTCTACCAGGCCGTAGTTTAAGTGAATACATTGCTTGGCCAGTCTGGGGCAAATTCTGGCAACAGGTTTGGGCAAAACAATAACTCACTGAACCGTGTGCATGCAGCTTGTAACAGTCTGGCTGCTGTACGGTTCACCCTGCCAAACACATAAAGCTGGAAAAGGCAACATGGCTGATTGTGCAGCTTACATAATTGGTCAAGCTGTCGTGCCAGATTTAATAAGCTGAACAGGCAACCTACATGTACGGCTTCCCTTTAAAATGATACATTTCTTCATGGTTATAAAATTATCATTACGATAAACAACTTACAGTAAATGCAAAAAGTGTTCTGTTTGTGTGCACGTAATTGAGCTTTGGTAGTGAAGATAATATAGGCAGACAATTCTGAAGCACCCTGCTGTTCAGCCATACCATACCCTATAAAATTCAATTATATTGCCACTGCATAATGCAGCCCATACTGTATTTGTTCGGATAATGTATCATTTCAAATATAATTTTTACCCGAGAAGTCGCTCTGCATACTTATTGCAGTCTACCTCCTGCATAAGACACATGCTGAGCACCTAACAACGGGGACCTTTAGCGACTGTGAGCCCCGACCGTCATGTGAGCAGCAGCTGTATGGATTTTCATTTGAATAATTAACGCTTCCCAATTTCACACTAATGGTTGAGAGGTATCAGAATGGTATCATTAGCCGCTAATAGAGATTCATGGCGGAATGGCTGCAATATTTTTTGCAATATTCCCCCCCTCTTTTTTTTCCCCATTCCTTCACTCTCAACTAAGGAGTTGCAGAGTGCAAACCCCTTAACTCCATCCCATCAGCTTTTTAATTAATGACACAAATTACGGGGCTTTGAATAGCATGTGCCTAAGGATGGGGGAGGACACGCAGGCTGCCATCTCTCTTTTTCTGTATTCTCCATCTCCCTCATTTTTTTTCCCCCTATCATTTCCCTCGGTTGGTGCTCATGAGTCTGCCATACCATCATTACAGGTTCCATTTCTCAACACCCCTCTTTTTCCTTCAACCACTTGTCTGCTCTCTTTGTGCTCCTTTCTCGTACTTATTCAATCTCCTCCCTAGTGTCTCCTCTCTGCCGCCATCGCTTTCTCCCTCCCTCCTACTGGGAAGCTGCTATGCTATCTTATAACCTTGACAATGCAGGATGCTGTGTGTGTGTGAGAGTGTGCGCTTGTTCTTCTGTCTGTGTGCATGCATGTCTGTGTGTTTGTCTCTCTTTGAGGGACAGGTGCAAGGACTTGGCGCTCATCCAACCTGCTACCCACGTGGGACCGACCAACAGAGGGAGAAAAGACGAGTGCAGCCTAGGCAAAGCAAAATTAAATACATTTTTGTGGAACATAGCGGCAACTGGAGCAGAAATAACCTAATTGCGCCTCCTAAAATATGTCTTGATTTTCAAGGACCTTGAAATTATGGAGGAGAACAGAGGGATGGGGAGAATTGTGGGGGAGAAGAGAAAAGAAAGAGGGTGTTTAGTCTGGTGTGTGGCTGGACGTGGTGGAGCACCAGTGAACAAAGAAAGACAAAAAAAGACACGGAAATGGAAAAGGAGCTTTGATTAGTATGGTGATCATTAAAAGGAGAGACCCCCTGAAGAGACCAATCTCTAATTAGTGCTATATCCTCGACACTTGGCACCCCAACAACTCATTCAGACATGTGCCCGAGTGTGTGTGTGTGTGTGTGTGTGTGTGTGTGTGCGGGTAGCTGTGATAAAAGCTTTGCTTGTGTTATATAAATGGAAGTGTTTATGAACATGACTAGAAGCTTGTTCAGCGTGCAAGAGCATTTATTCCAATATGTTGGAGTGTCGATCCATGAAAAGGCAAGGATGATCCTGTACGTATGTTATTGAGCAAAAGAGGAGCCAGTACAGAACAAGAACCTGATAGATTACAGCAGCTTATTCAGCTATTAGTGGGGGGAAACAGTTCCCACATGTCCAGATTCACCCCGTTCACATCGCCATTTATCCACATTGGTAATCACAGCCTCCCTGTGCAATTATCTCGCCTCTCAACTGGGAAAATAGTATCTTTTTTTTTTTGGCTCATTGTTTATATCGCCCCTCCAAAAATGCCTTATTTTAATTTTACACTACCACACTTTTATTATGAAAATGTCAACATCATGTAATAGTAGATATACAGCTAGTTTGTTATTTATTATTATATGTTATTAAATCACGGAGGTTAACCATTTATTTTCCATGTGAGAATATTAAACAAGTAGGGTTGGGGGATTATCAAATATTGGTTGTCAACTTTGTATTTCAATAGTATAATGAGAATATGGTCATTTTGTGTTATTGTTTAACAACATTATGCTGTCTAAATTAATAATTTCCAACAAACTAATTAAAAACTACATAAATGAGCTGCTGCATATACAGTTTGAAGAATTGTGTCTGGTGTAACAGAGTTCATTACATTAAACATTAATTTAATTATCATACATGTAATTTTGATTACACATTTGGTTAAACATTACATACATTTGTTGTATTTGTAAACAACATGCCCTGTGTTCTCCTGTCAGAAAAAAAAAGAAAATCAGTACCCATAAGGGATACATTTATATTTCATAGTTTTGGTTTCTTAATTGCAACCCTGTCTGTGTATTCTTCTTAGCCTGAGGCCAATCAGATCATTTTATTTTAAACTGTGTTTGCACGAAGCAGCAACATCACCATTCAAGAAGGTCACTGACTTACAGCCAGACAGCAGCCTGCTACACTTTGCCCAGCAACAACCCACATTAGCTTTCTATCTAATGCCTCCTTCTTATCTTCAAACAAAGACATGTCTTGTCCTGCACCTTAGCTTATTGACCGATCTACAGAACAAACATCCACTGCAGAAAACTGAACTGCTAACCTCAGCTTGCAGGCTAGATAGCCAAGTAGCTAGTCAGGTGTAACATTAGCACAATAAACTGCTTAAAAAGTTGCAAACCTCTGAAGATCAGAGGTGTCGTGTGGTCCCTATTCTTCAATATCACTACTAACAAAATGCTGTCTGTCATTGGCTTGTAAGCTCCAGATACCTGCCCACGTTTGTTCACTTTGTTTCCCCGTATGCTGCAGCAAATTAGCCCGCTAGCTAAACTGTCCATCAAGCACTGACACCGACACGCCCACTCAGAGGCTTAAAGGAAAAGGAGCATTTCTGATGTATCTTTCAAGACCTTTCCTTTCTTCCTAATTAAAAACATATTGACATTACATTTTAAAATCACTTTTACATTATTGTTGACTGCAAAAAATGATGACAACTAATTGTGATTTCAGTTGGACTGTAACATTTAAAGGGTAAATCCCTGTAAAAACAGGACGTTTCTGCAAAGCACAGTTTAAAACCAATGTGTTGTGACAAGATCAATCTCTGCAAATTCAGGCCACGGCACCAGTGCGAATCTGGTGTGTGAGTTATGTGACAGAAAGTCATAGTCATCAGAGCTTGCTGTGTGGGTTAGGGAGTGGTCAGCTGTCACTGAGTGATGTGATGGCATTACAGGCCCCCCTTCACACATGGGAAGAAGCGGAGCTGGTCGCTCAGGTGGGGAGAAGAAGAAGAGAAAAAAAAAAAGCTGTCTGAACAAGAAGGCTAATGCTCACTGGCATTTCAGCGGGAGAGCGAGGAGGGTGTGGTTGTGTGATGTATGTGCTGTCACAGTGTTGACTCCCACACCAGACCTGATGAACGTGGATTGGGGAGCTCAAGGGCAAAAAGCCACTGAACTTCCATACAATCTGCTTAGTAGATTTATTGATAACATCAAATAGGGTGATCTACTCTTCAAGAAGCTTAAAAGTTGCTGCAAGATTATCCAAGGCAAAGAGAACTGCCTGTGTGCTCTGAAGGTAGACTGCTGATGATGTTTGAATACTGAGTGCCGATCTACATTTGAACATCAGCTGAGACCAGATTTTTATCAATTATCTAAAACCCTGAGATGTGTAGAGACATTAAAACAATGAGCTACCTTGACAAGACGCATAACCAATCGCATTACATTACAGCACTACATTACAGCCATAAAGTCCCATCCTGGTCACACAGGTGGTGTTTACCTTAGGCGTGACCACTGCATAATGGACCCTGTAATCACACCACATTCTGCCCAAGATGCATTGTAAGTGATAGTCATGTGTAGAGCATCAATTTCATGGTTTCACCTGCTAACACAGAAGCACAGAGATTTTGGTAGCAGGTGCTGAGGAAAACTTGCCAAAACAATCTACTCCGTTATTCGTTGAGGGCCCCCTGAACCTGTTAGGTGTGTTATTATTAGCCAAATGAATTAAAAGCCAATTAGGTAAGTTGGAAGTAAAAGAACTCCACAAATTACGTGGCAAGTTTCTATGAGCTACAAGCTCAGGATTACACCGCTCTGTTCAAATTGGAGAATTGATTGCATGATTATATGTCCTGGCTTAGCTTCCAAAGTGTGAGAAATATCTGACAGGGCTGAGCTGGATCCCACTGTGCCAGACAGGATTTTACATTGTCCTTATTAGCTACAAACAGTGGGGGGAACTAGTGGCTTATGTATAGCAACAGACTGCCAGCAGGTTTTCTTCCTTTGTTCTCTCTTCTTGTCTGTGCCTTTCTGTCTCTCACTTTCCCTCCACCTCATCTGCCATACACATTGAAGTGTCAATTTTGAAAAGTGAACTGAACAAAAGCATTTGCCTGAAAGGACTTGTAATTATCCCCTACCTCATTTTTTTGGGACGAGGGGTTTGACCGCTCGCCTGGACGGAATCAGCCATGGAAACCACACAGAAAGGTACATCTAATTACTGGAGGGAGATGGTTGATGCATGGGAGAAGGACAAGAAAGGTAACAGCAAGCTGTCAACAACAGAAAGACTCTTTCAAAGGCAAAGCATGCCGACGCAGGTTTGAATGCACTTTCTTGTGTGACAAGTCTCAAGAATTTGAGGGGCCACCGAGGGGATGTAAGTGCTTCATTAGGAAGGAAGAACACAGGGTTGGTAGGAGGGAGACACAATTGTGTTGACCTCTTATGAGCTCGACCTTTGGGAGGAGCTGTTAAAGTGGAAGTTACACTGAGAGAAAGGCAAAGCAAGCCAGGGAGAAAGGTTTTAATAAGGCACTAAGAGAATAGACGTGCATCTCTCCACTGAACCATGGAAAGTCAAGGTGAGAGGGCGGGGCAGAGGCAGATGTCAGCCATTGGAGCACAGTCATGTTTATGAGTCATCATAAAGGGTCAGCACATCATTTCTGCCTGAGGGCAGCCTTACTAATCTGTAAAGTGCATGGGGGAACATGCACAAACTGCACTTGTACAAAGAAGAAAGAGTCCTCTGGCAGATGAAAAATGAGTGTACCCTGATGTTCACATGACTCCATTATGACTTACAGGGGTAAATACAAGCAAATTCTATTTTATGTATATGTATCAATTTCCTGTTTATTGTTTCACCTTTCTATCAGTGCTATTTTACCCCCTCATTGTTCAAAGTGATGCTATTTCCTCACACAAGAAACACACAGCTCATATCAGATAATTATTCAGACGGCAGCTCAAATGAAAACATGATGGATTGCCTTGTGCTGTGACACTGCCACACAGCACAGGCAAACACTGGCACTCTTAGTAGTAATTGTGGTAACATTTCTTCCATTACAACTGATGGAGCGGATCAAATCGCAAATTAATAAAATCAATATTGTATCTGCGGCATGTGTTCATCGATTTAGCACACTCCTCTGCCATTATTAACGGCGGATCTGATTGTACAATCTCGCCGGCTTATAAAGATATGGAGAAGAGAGCGGTAATTTATCCTAAAAGAAAAGAGGCTCCCCAAGCAGAATACAGATAAAGGCTGTCAGTGAAGGTGATAGAGAAGAGAGGAGGGGCAGTTGAGATGGCGAAGTGAGGGAACAGAGGGAGCAAATAAAGGGATATAGGGGGGAAAAAAGCAGGGAGAGCACTTAAAGGACAAAATGTAAGTGAAAGTGAGGGAGACTTGGAAGAAAAAGAGTATTAGGGCTGAGAAGGAGAGCTTGTCAGTGGAATACAGAGTCAAGACTCCAGCACTGAAGAGAGTTGTAGTCATGGGTGGCTGCTTCTCTTATTAGACCCTCAAATCCTTCAGTCTGTCTCAGGAACTTGGTAACGGGACTTGTGTTAAAAGCCCATCGACAATTGAGCTGCCATGTCTCAAACCATACCCTTTTGCCAATGTAAATACCTAATTATTTGTCACAAATTAATGAGCAAACCAGGTGAAACTATTTAGCGTTTTTTGGAGATTTCAACACGAGACGTCCATTGATCTGGAGGTTCGTGATTAATTGTGCGAGACAGGTGTTAAAAGTTTAAGCAAGACACAAGAGTACAAAGAACGGTCTCTAAACGTGGCTCATTCCGGCCAAAGGGATCTGGTTGCTTTATTTGGGAGGTAAAAAGAGAGTCCACTGGGCTGTCACAGATGAATTGCATTCACACCCTGCAATAAAATGTGTCTCAAAGTCCGTCTCCAGTGACCGTTTGTGATTACATTTTGCTTCCCCGCTCAATACACAAATAAACGCCTACATGACTTCTGCAGTGTTTATGCGTTGCCAGCTGAATTCTTTATCCTACGGTGGTTCCTGGCACAATCCATATCTACACCAGACAAGGTGCCCCCGTTTCCCTCCCTGGTGCACCCTAATAGACGGCCCCTATGTTACAGGAACAAAGCTGCCAGAAGCAGTTGTCCAACAATTCGGGCAGACTGTTCCATGTTTCGCTTGGATTTTGTTAAGGAAGTTGAGTATATTATTAAAAAGACGGTGGGTAAGTTGAGGCTGAAAACTTTATGGGAATGCCGTGGATCGCATGGGTCTCATGGAATTTCCATTGGACAGGACAGCAATTACATTGTGTCACAGGGATCGGGACAAGGTGGCAAAACCATCCTGTGCATTGGATGGGAGCCTTTTCACATGGTGTCACAATGTGTAACATCAGTAGCCTTAAGTGAAAATAATGGAATCAGGGTGGGATGGGACTGGAAATGACAAGCTATGCAACCGTATGGGATCGGGTAGAAATAATTTAGGTTCGGGCAAAGGAGAATAAAAATGAATTACTCCTGTGTTACCCTATGGTGGTGGAAGGTTTGTAGTCAAGGAAGTCAACTAATTGGAAATGCTGGATTCCCATGGGACAGGAGGGCTATCACACTGTGTCACCAGGACTGGAACGAGACGAGAAAACTAAGCCACTATGTTGGAAAGGTGCCATTTTTACATGGGGCCATAATGTGTGACCACAATATTAATTGTCAGGAACCTAAAGTGAAGGTGACAGGATCAAGATGGAATGAGACTGGCAATTGTATAAGCCATGCAACAGGTCCCATGTGTGGGATCAGAAAAAAAATAAAGCAGGATCGGGTTGGAACAAGATTAATAGGAACAGGAACAAGATAATAGAAATTACTTGTGTGTCACCCTGTAGTGGGAAATGCCCACCATCTGACTATGACCAAAGAGAGCAAGGCTGCCCTTAGGGGGCATACAGAGACCAAAAACATGCACATATTCCCTCACTATTACCCTTAGTATGTTACGTAAAAAAAGAAAATACTTGCACACTGCCAATTCCCAACACTGGGACAATGTCCATCTTGGCTTGCAGGTAAACCTTAATGTTAAAACAATGGAGTAAATGGAAATACCTTCTGCATGTAAGCACTTTTGGACAAAAGCAGTGGTATACTATGTTACCAATCAGAGTAGATGGAAATGTAAGTCACTAAGAGCTTACTGGAACAATTTTGGACCAAAAGTCTATATTTGGCACTCAAAGCAATGCACACACAGTGTTTAAAAACTGTCAGGAACAAAGAATTGCACTAAAAACTAGATGGTTGATTAAAGTCGTGTTACTGTCCATTGCAGTAGCTTTAGTTGGGTCAGTGTTCTACATGGACACCTCGGAAAGACACTGACACTGGGTGGCTGAGATAGCAAAATGTGCATATTGCAAAGAGTCAGGTATAAAAGAGCCATCTGCCAGCTCTGGATCACAGGTAGAAATGTTTTTTACTTCACAACATGGAAGCTCCTGTCAGGCAGACTACTGAGGGAGCCCTGTAAGGACATCAAATGTTAAAAAGATGGTTTTGATTTGAATTTGAATCATTAGAGTTCGCTTGAACCCAGCAGCTGCAGACAACACAGATGACCATGACCAAATATTTCCAGTTTTACATAATTTCTGAGCAAGCCACAAAATATGGCAGGATTTTGGCAGGCATAATTACTGTGACTTTGGTGTTCCACTTCAAAGGTCATCATAACACAATGCCTAAGGTCATATGGCAATGTCCATGCCACTTCCTCTGGCCTCACCTGGACTTCCTCTCTGTATGTTCATCCTGTCACCCCATGCTGATCCTTCCATTCCCCACCCAAATGTTTCCACTCAAGTTATGTGCAGCCTGACGGTGTTTTTCACCTGCTGCACTAATTATATCCTTTTCATTTACTCCCTCCAGAGATGCCTCACTAGTCTAAACATTAACTGGCGTCCACTGAGCAGAACTGAACCGAAAACAACAAGTATGTTTCATTTTGATGAAAGTCAAACGGCCTTTCTTGCTGTTAAGCTAACAGGGACATGACATGATCAGACATGATTCCTCAAAGATATTAAAGTGCTGTGAACTGGGGGAGCTGATGGGAAGGCACTGACATGCACCATCTATAAATGAAAAGTAGCTATCTCTGACTGACTACATTAACAGATATGCAGTTGTATTCTTTGTTGCATGTTGCTGACATAATTCCCACACAGTGGCATTATTCTGGATGGCAAATCTACATTGGTCTCAAATCATTTGCCTGTTGTATCACTTTAATACTGTGTCTACAGCATATACCTAGGATCCGCTCACTTTATCATCAATAAATCACACAACCAATATCCCACAGAAGACATAACTTGTAAAAAGTGTAGACTGGCACACTGCTGACATAATTGATGCCATGCGGGATGAAGAAAATGAAGAAAGCGTTAATCTCCTGTCAGTTACAACAAAGACTTGAACATTTTAATAAACAACAGTATCGTGTCATTGGGTAAACATAATTCCTCCACACTGATATACTGTATAATTCTTCACATCTAACCAACACTGTCAATAATATTTTCTGTACTCATGCAGGGTGCTATGTTTTTCGGATCACAGGAATCATCACTTGTCTTCACATCCAATGCTGCGTCTTAATCTGTTCTACTAAACTGGATGACACATTCGAGATATTTTTGAACATTTGGAACATTACCAGCATGCATGTTGATTGGGTTGTTGATGAGTCACTGCTGTTAAGAGGAAATGAGAATGGGTAAGAGCATTAGGAGGTGCTTAAGAGTGTGAGAGAATTAAGGAATACATACTGTAGGGTACACATTCATATTGGACTTCCAGATATTTGTAGGTTCCTGGGCAAGGGTCAGGAAATACATCTGGTCCGGCCACAACAGCACACTGGGTCCGGTTATTACATCTGAAAACAGAGAAAGCAACATCAGACAATCTTGTCCTTTTGAATGGCCACAACAGACAGTAGCACATTAGTCAGATGTTTAGTGCGTGGTTAATTAAGTTGAAAGTATTTAATTCTGTAGCAGAGATTATAACGATTATGAAGCTCCACTGTTTATGGAAATGATTCATGCAGTCTCTTCCCTTAAATATAGAGGAACTGAGTAGGATTTCTGGACACTTTAAAGGTGCACTCCACTGTTTTTTACACATCAAGTTCACTTTAATTGTTGAAGTACTACTTGTGAAAATACATGTATAATATCTTCCGCCTCTCCACAGTTTGACAAAATAGCCCTAATGATGTCATCACGATGTCACTGGGCTTAAAGTCTATACATTTTTTGAACAGGATGCCTAAATTACGAACTGGGGATGTGGAGTTTGACAGGCATTGGCACTGACCAGACAAGGAGGGTCTAATGAAAGCAGCTATTAAAGTTGCATTATGGGAAGTGTAGGATTCAGTGTTTTTAGAGCTTGAACCACACCAGGAAAGCCAGGATATCTTGGCCTTTGCTGCTTTAATTTTGATCACTTTTTAAAACATGACTCTTGTGAGGCCCCCCAACTTTGTGAAAGTACAATATTAAGTCGCTGAAGTACCCGTTGAAGCCCGATAGGGTTAAACGAGGACTAGATTTGAGGCTATTTTGACATTTTTAAGAATAATATAAATTTTAGTTGAAGGATGGATGTGTTGGGGTTAGCTGTAGATTGACTTAAAATTAAGTTACGGTTATCAAAGGGTTAAGGGATGGCATAGATTTGAGTGTATTTAGGCTGAAGACGAAGTATTGCATTTAAAAAATATCTAGAAAAGTTAGTTGCAGTTTTGTATGGTACAGTATATCTTGTATATATGGACATCTGTATTTTTCTTGTTTTATCTCTCTGTATAGAAGAAAATGTATTTTGCACAAGACGTTTTGAAAGGGTGACTAATGTTGCTTTAGATACACTGTATTTACGGGGGCTTATAAGTCACATGACTGACTGATGGACTACATACAGTATAAGGAACCAGCAAACAGTCTCAGATACCACCCTGATTAAGGCAAGAGAATTGAAAACATTAAGGGAATGAAGCATGGTGTATTGAAGCAGAGCTGTGTGACATGTTTAATGTTGAGAAATTACAACGTTCACCCTTCTTTTTAGGTTCAGCAAGCAATGTCATAGGTAAATTCATCTTTCTGTTGAGGAGTAGAGTTGGACGTCATGGACCTACAACCAGGCTTTAAACCATGTACAGGTTGCATTGTTATTACGGCATGATGGATGGTAGTGGTGGTGGTGGAGAGGAGGGGGGGTAGACACAATCAACTGAGTGCGAAATCAGCTCCAACATGAAATGTAGGTCTTCATTAAAAAACACAATTATGGTGCCAGTGGTGTTCTCATGTGCCATTTTGTTTTTGGCAGTCATCAATCAAAGCCCCACTTCATATGCACAGAGAGCCTCTCGCCACACATAATAGCAACACTTATCTCATGACATTAACTCTTAAACGTCTTGACAAGTATTGATCTGTTGGTGCTCTGCATCTGTTGCAAAATGAAACACAGGATATGAAGGTCGGTCCGGTCCCTATTTGAGCACCCATTGTGTGTGTGGTCTTCATGAGGCCTGCTGCTGCAAGCTACAGTATATACAGGATGGCCGTCCATCAAATCTATCCTCATTTACGGACTACCATTATCTTGCAATATATAAAAGGTATTTATTCCCCAGCAAGGCCGTTTACAGTGTAAGTCTTGTGAAGGTCAAGGCGGGGTCTGACACAATGATTCATACGCCACAATTAAAAGATTCTCTACACCTTAATTAACATTGATTGGCTGCCGACTAATCAATCGAACCAGTGAGGGACAAGCAAAAAGGGGCCAATCTCATTTCAAACCAACCCAGTAATGAGATATGGTCTGCCGAGTCTCTCCCATGCGAGCTTTACAGGTTCATGAACCCAGCACCACCCCCACCACCACCCACTGCCACTCTGTCTGCGGCCTGTCCCTGCCTATGAAGAGTTAATTCCCAGGCAGTAAATGCCAGTCAAATAAATAAGGGGTCAAGCCTATGAAACTGAGAAACAATTATAGAGGCAGCCTTCTCATCTCTACACCCTTCCTCCTTCTACCATTTCTGGTTTATTCTATTTAGAACTGGGGGTGGGGGTGGGGTGGGGGTGGGGTGTAATCAGCGGTTGAGAACACAAGTTAAGATTAAGTGTCACATAGAATTAGAAGTGAGATGGATAGAAGAGATGTAGCTAGCTGGAGGTTGGAGCAGATACACAAACACACATACACTTGCATGAATGGACATGTACTTGTGCACACATAGATTTTGGGCTTTTTTTTTAGCAACATAGATATAGTTGTTTGCTTGTTTTGTGGATGGACAACATGAATAAATGATTTTTGTTTATTCAATGATGCTGCCCTAGAAGTTAAGCTAGGACCAAATCTGGAATTTTAATCATAGATTTGTAATAACTTCCTCTTGAGGGATTAAACATCATAATGTGTATTTAACGTGGATTGCAAACTTAATCCCAGCCTTAACATCCATCTTGACCCACATTCAAAATCCCTTTTATCGCTCCTGTGCATTTTTACCTCTGCACACACAGCCACAAATACCTCCGAATCTGTTTTCCGTTAGGGTCCTGAATGCACCTACATCTTGCCGGGTGAGTAAAATAAGGTGGAGAAATAATTACAATTAAATGTATCAAGTCCAAATCAATGGCAGAGTAGGAGGGGGATCGATAGCAGGGAGAAGCTGCCCACGCCACGTGCCACAATGACTTCACAATTACCAATTAGGGCGGTAATTAGGATTTCATCAGACACTTGGCTTTGATCGAGCCCTTTGAACTAGCAGAATGAGAGAGATGGATCCACTTTGAGTGATGCATTCAAATTATGTAGAGGAATATGTGGTTTACATATGCACAATAGGAGGAAGAAGACAGCATGTGGTTAGAAGCTACTGCAGGCTGAACGCTCTAATTGGCGTCTTGCTGGAAGCTCGGCTTCCACTAGCAAACTGTAAACAAAAGGATGAAATTTCTTCTTTGAAACATATACATACAACAGTAATACATCAGTTCTAGGTGCTATCAGTTCTCCACTGGACACATAATGGCAGCAAATGATAAAGGATTACATCTGGATATAACCCTGTATCCGAGCTAAGATTCTAAAAGAGGACATGAAACTCGATTTTTGCAATTTGGCCACCAACTGCCCCTTTTTATCCACATTCCCACTTTTCCTCCCTTATAGCATTTTTCCTCCTGTTCCCTCGTCTGCTGTTTGTTATAACTGGCAGATTACAGTAGAGCTCAGACTGCCAGCTGACGAGGGGAGATGTGGCACAAAGCACAAGAGCTCTATGTAGGCACAAACTGTAATGACTATAATCGCTGGCTGATCCTGCTGCTGCCTGTGATGTAAGTGGGTTGAGTCCCCTCAGTCTACTGACCACTGACACAAGATAAAAAAAATAAACAAATGAATGGGTGAATAAATGAAATCACTGAAAGAAAGAGGAAGAAGAAACAGCCTAAGACAGGGACGGTGCGGCTGCTGTCAAAGCTAGACAGATTTGTCCACATTGGAGAGTAATAAAAGAGAATTGGTGTGCACCACTGTTCCCTTTCAGAACTCAAGTGATTTATATCACATGGAAAATACCAACCAAGTGGAAGGAGAGAAAGGTTCGCCAGCTTTTAAAAGTTCAAAAAAGAAAGAAAGAAAAATGCAATGCTGAATGTTCTTCCAACACTGCAACTTGCTTTGAGTGATTTTCCGTAGAATCCATATCAAAGAAGTTTGCCTGAAATAAGTCAAATAAGAACGCAGACGGTTCAAGCTGGTGTTCTGCATTGAGGGGACCTCTCTCTGTGGAGTTCTTCCACAGCTCGTATATGTTTGATGAAACAGTCCCTAACAGGGAGCGCAAACTCTCCATTTGCTTTTGGTTAAAAAGGAACAAACTCGTCCAAAGTGCCCCACCTCCAACAAACACGCACACACACACACACACACATTGGTATTACTTCTCGTGTTAAGAAAAGGATTTGCAAGGTGCTTTAGGGACATAGTGTGTGTGCAAAGACAAAGTGCATGTTGGTATTCTTTGCCTTATGTGCAGTCTGTGTGTGTGTATGTGTGTGCCAGGCTGTGTACACACTTGTGAGGGTTTGTATTTGTAAGACAGGGAGGGAGGGAGGGGAGCAGGGGGAAAAAGTGACGGACGGGTCAATATCCCCGTCCCTCTGTTGGGACCCATTACGCTTTAGTGATGGTCTTCGCCACCCACGGTCGACTTCATTCATTATCTTTCCCAGCTGCACGCCGCAGCATCCATCTTCTCTCATTCAGCCTGTCTCCTGGCGCAGCACCAAAAAACAACCTTTAAAACTCCCATGAAAACCTCAAGAAAATGTTACGAGAGGGGATGCAATGGCCTTGAGCGCCGCGCGTTTAGCTCTTGAGTAAAACCAGGAAGTGTTAAAAGGTAACTGTTGGGTGTCGATTAGTGTAGCTCTTCCGCAGAAAGAGGAATTATCAGTTAGTCCCTGTTGAAGCCCATTGTTCACACAGAGAAGCTTGTTAAGGAGCATATGTATCAGGTTTTCAGTTGTGGAGCTGCTATAGAATAATGTGTCTTTTATATGTTCCAATTATTGGGAGTAACCTCAAAGATGCCCCAAGCTGGGGATTATCAAACAAACTGTAACAACTGTGCTAATGCTCTCTAAGTGCTGCTTCTGCTCGGGAGGGTGTATGTGATTGAATTCAGTAAAGTACACTGATTTTATTAACTCATTCGCTCAAGTGCTGTGGACCACTAAAGGTGCGTAAACTAAAGGGGTGTTTCAAGTGGCAAAGCTATTCGTGTCTGTGTGACATCTACTATAGTGTCAGATGCACAATGCCCCGTCACACCAGGAAGTACCACAGCTAAATTCATTTGTGCTCCCTCGTGAAATGGTACTGGAAGCTTGTCGTCGTAGGGGCTACTTGTATTTCGTCCAGTGGCTTCCACTGGTTGTGGCTTGTTTCATTTGGTGGCAAAATAGATAAGGAAAGGAAAGCTCTATTGGTGTTGCTTTTCAATTGGCAAAGAAAGATTACACTGTAATCCATCATCATTGTGCCTATTTAATGAGAATTCCATGAGGTATACCTGATTACCAACCAGCCTTTAATGTACAGGGTTCGTACAGCTTTTTAAGAGTAAAATTCAAGCACTTTTCAACCACTTTCAAGGTAGCTAAACCAAAGATTTCCAGACTCTCAAAGCCTTTGATTGTTACTATAAATGCCAGGAGACAACAAGCAAATATGAAGATGGGATCGTTTCATTTCAAATATTAAAAGATTTTTGGTGACGAAACACCAGATTATGTTGAAAAATCAAGCATTTTTCAAGGAGTACATACGAATTCAAGCATACTCCTAACCTTGAAAACATAACGGTTAAAATTAAACATTTTCCAAACTTTCAAGACTTTGTACGAACCCTGAATATACGAAGAGCCAGTCAGCTGGAAAGAGTTTGCCTAATTTTTAAAGACAATCTGATCATTTTTTACTCCCACAAACAACACAATGATCAGTCGTTTGTTTTGTCTTGGTAGCATTTGATTGCATCATCACAATTTTGCAGTAAAGACCAACAGAGTCACATGAATATATTCATTATCCCAGAATATATGGCAACTCTGAGAATTTTGACAGAATAGAGTATGTGAGAGGTTGTGAAAAATATATCGAGTCGTATCTATCTTATCTAGTTCCTTGCATATATGTTTGTATAGGCCTGTTTTTATTCCAGTCTTTTCTTGACAGTCAATCTATATTCCCTGTTTGTACTGGAAGCCCCATACATCACATGGCACACGGTGCTGTTGGCTACTGACCAGCTCTATCACAGCAGTCAGGGGTTAAAAGGTTGAGGGCAACTTGGAAGTACACTATATGTTGATGTTTTCATTCACTTACCCTAAAGATATTCCTTTCTGAATTTAAACGGACACCTAATGTGAATAGTCACAGATGATAGAGACAACTGCATGTAAGATTAACACATTGCCGCGTTGCCTGCCTACTGGGTGGCATTAGCAACGAGCTACAAAACACAGAAAAACATCCAACTCCGTCACACTGTTTGTACAAAACACTATGGGTGACAACACATCAGCCATATTCCTTTTTTTTTTATAGGATTAACTATGTGGAACTAAGCAGAAATGAACAAAGTGCCAAGTGACTGTTCAGTATAGAGAGTGTTTATGTGCATGAGCTATATGTATGACCTTTATCAGGCTCTATTAAGTATGGAATAAGAGTTTCATTAGGGATGGTCACACAAAGGTCAAGATTGATCATCTCTCATGAACTTCTCCCACTGTTTACATAAACTCAATGCTATTTCTCAACAAAAAAAAAAAAAATGAGCATCTTGAGCTAATTTTTTCCCCCCTACTGACAAGCATAATCCCTCTTAGCCATTCACACAGATTAGTAGCTTTCAGAAGATTTTTACATCACACAGTTTTCCCTCTCTCTAATATTGTATTTGGAAGATAAGCCGCAGTTCATCCCAAAGCAACAACAAGCTGAGAAAAATGCAGTGGCACTAAGGCACTACGACTGGATGTGGAGAGTTGATCAACTAGAGTACAGACTTCTTGAGTATTCGTAAAGATCTGAGTTCCTATTGAGAATTTATGGATGGCGGCTGTATATGGATTCATCTTTGAGGTGCTTTGCTTGGCTATAGTCCAAGAGCCTAAAGTGAAGCACGAGCTCGGCTTGATAAACACATGCTTTTCCTGTTCTGTTGTGTGTTTGGACGAGTGGGCACTTTCACTGAGGTGATGACTAAAACAATACTTTGTAACTGAGAAGAGAGACCGGGCTTGTATATGGCTCACGGTGATGGATGAGACAAATATAAACAACGGTCAAAACACTTTCCATCTCTGATTTGTTCTATTTGTACATTTCCCCGCTTGCTGAAGCCCACACCAAGAAGAAATCCTGCCTCGTAATTCATTTTTCTTTACAGTTCATGTACTTTTTATCACCACTTAGTTTAGACAAGAAAGGTATCCAGGTTTTTCTTTTTTTTTTTGCACATCTGAACTTGTAGTGACTGTGTATTCAATAACATGTATTCATCAACAATGTCAACTATATGGAAACAGTATGTAGGGGAAAGACTAATGTCCACAGCAGCAGCCACATCAAGTTGCTAATGTTCAGTCCTCCAGTAATATCTAGAGCCTGAATGCAGCGTAGCAGCAAACCTTGTATCTTTATTGGGTGTGTACATTTTGAGTGTTATTTAAAATATTTTAACTAGCCATTTACTTTAGTTTACCGTTTCTTTTTTTATTGAGATTGAACAAAAAACAAAGTTATAAAAATTATTTTCACCCATCTCAGTTGCAAAATAATTGTGTCTTTTGGACTAAAGAAAAGGAAAAGAGGAGAAAAACTAAGACTTAGTTGCAATGACTTTTCTGGGCTGTTACTTTGTCAGGCAACATGTGGATTTGAGGTCAGGCCAGACAAAGGTTATCACCTCAGGGGATGCACTGCATTGCTTCTGAGGAGGGATTTATTTACCTCAGGTTGGCTGCTGTTCTCAGTGAGGTCTAAACCACAGGATGTTTCATGAGAGCGGAGGCATTTTTACTGACACCACAAAGGCCGATCAGCTGTGTTAAACATTTCGTAAACAGACATTTTGGCAGACATGTGCAAAGTATGTCTTAAGTGAAGTTCAGTTCAACACAACTTGCTGTGCATTTTGTCTTACACAGGATGTGACTGAACAAGGTCTTCAGTTGCGCTACTATTCGGCACCAATGACTGCTACTAAATATAAATAACTCTTAAGTCAAGAAATTATGAATACTACCCTGAGTAGGGTTGAAAGGAAGACAAACCTCTGCGCTCCTTAGTAGATGTTTACTTCACCTCCAGGTCACCCTAACAGCTTGCTCCAAACCACTCTGCTAGTGCGAGTGAAGAGCTAGAAGAAGGTGAAATAAAATATTTTTTGCAGCGTGGAGAATGTGCATGAAAGTAAGCAAGTTGTCTGTGTAGAATATATGGATTGAGCATTGATTGTGACCATATTGAACAACAAAAATAACTATGTCTAGATAAAGAAAGATAGACACATATATTGCTGCTTTTGCCAGCAGGATAAATGTTAAGAACACAGGTATTTATCTAAGCCCTGAGACACATCAAACTCAAGAACCACTGCGATTCCTTTGCAAAAACATTTGAATAAGACTCCTCCTCTTGTTATTTTGAAGGAGAGGTAATCCGGCTGCAGACAGATCAAACTTGCTCAGCTAGCCTCTTTGAAATTAATCCATCTATTTCTGTGCCACAACAGGTATTAGGTGATGCAATTTCTCTCTCCACCTGAAAGGTCAGTCCGTGATTCTGCACACGCTGTAGACATCCACCTGGCTGCGCGCACCAAAATTCCATTAAAGTATGAATCTGGCACATGCCGGAGAGTGCTGGGGGAGTTGGACGCTTCCAAATTCAACATTAGGAAGAAAAAAAAAAGAATGACTGATCCAAATAAATCCAGCAAAACTGCTTTTATAAGGGGAGTGCAGTTAAGAGTTTACACTGAAAGTGTATTGTTTAAATTATACAATAAAAGCTTGGCCCTGTATGATAATAAATTTAGATGAGCGAGTTCATATTGCTGCAGTTCAACTGGATTCTTTCACACACAGGTAATATAATAGAACTCGTGTACTGAATCATCTCTGACATCAATGCTAGACCCTTTTCTTCAATGCATTCACATGTACAGCTCATCTCTGCTTTCAAGGCAGGGACCCAGCAAGTGGTCTTTTGGAGCACAGACGCGAGTTTTATCTCCAAAGGGCATAGATCAACTCAGCCGAATAATCTGCAGTCATTTCCTTGGATGTCGGGAGATGCACAATTTGAAAATTGTGCAGAACAATGTTTTGTTTAAACCTGATAGTGATTCCAAGTTCTGCCAATATTAGTTTAAATCTTTCTCTCACAGATACACACACATAGTGAACCGCAGAGTTGTAGCCAGAGTGGAAATTCCATTAAATGATGCGTTCTCTGCACTCTGTTTTGTTTGTTTTATCCTGTGAATGAACTGAATCCAACACAATCCAACACGTCATTTTCCACAGAGACGATCACCATTATCATCGCTGCTCCTTTTATACTGTGGCCATAATTAGAGAAATGGCTGAGAAGCAGCATGTAAATTATGTCATCATACACTCGGAGATATATGATTTATATGATGCAGCAGCTTTGATGGCAGCTAATTAAAACGCCGACACGAGCACTCCTGTCAATATATCCGGCTCTCATTTAAAACAAGGCAACAGGGACTTCTGCCATGGAGGATTGACAACTCAACATACAATTTGTGACACTTCATGAGATACAATATACTGTATTGTCTGATCATTTCCCACAGGGTAGCTGTTTCCCTCTGTTATGATCAGTAAGTAACATGTCAATTGTCTACAAGGCTTTTACATTGTATGGATGGCAAAGTGTTAGCAACCACCATAAAGGCCTCAACCTGGAAACTGATATTTGACTGAATGTAATTTTTATGCATGAAGCCATTAGAGGCAGCAGGTATTAATATTTTGAAACAGATTATTAGCAAGTCAGAATGGCTAAAAAGAAAAGTTATTTCCACCAGCTTCAGGACAATAGTTAATTAAGACATGTTTTGAAATCTGTTGCTGTGCAAAGAATAGGCATTGATTGGTAAAGCGCTTTCACTCCTACTTCACCTGCAGGCACGCACACCGTGAAACTAACCTGATGACACTGATATTCGTTACACAAGCCTAATAGCACATTTTTGAAACATCTCTTCCATTAAAAGTAAAGCAAATATATACAGCTTGCATGCGTGATTTATTTATCTGTCAAAAACAAGAAGCGTCTAATCTCCGGGTATGTGTATGTAAATCATAACGCCCACAGGGTCTCTTCCAGGTGCCTGTAAGGAGGCAGAAGGGAGGATTGAAATGTGCAATAACTTCACGAATCGATTTGTTTGGTGGGTGAGGCTTATTCACCGGGGGCCTGCCCGTCTAATGATTTACGATTTCCAGGATGAATTTTTCTATTCTTGCCAACAAATGATGCTGCTCCCTATCTTCATGGTGACGCTTGA
Organism: Macquaria ambigua; assembly: GCA_008360985.2. NCBI lineage: Eukaryota > Metazoa > Chordata > Actinopteri > Centrarchiformes > Percichthyidae > Macquaria > Macquaria ambigua. The sequence goes on from VMKM01000046.1 coordinate 656,080, forward strand.
TTTATCTTCCAGCGAAGGCCCTCGGGACTCTCAGCCTGTAGGCCCCATTTTAGGATAAGCCTCATTCCGGGGAGAATGTGTAAAAGTGAGGATTGGGTCATATTTTTTTTTACAACCACAGTCATATGAATATTAATGTGTCACATATTGGAGAAAAACGATAATTTGATGTGCAAGGTGTGAAGGAAGATTTCTGATGGGCGTGTGGCTGTGAGCACACATGTCCATTACGGGCTAAATTGAGAGAGTGTATATATAAGCTGTAGCGTCTCTGGAGGCAGGCTAGTGCGCATACAAACACATGCACACTATATATATTCTTTCTACAGCATAAAGGAATCCATCCTGATATATTCCAGTGACAGGCCCCACTGAGTTGCTGACCAGGGTTAGCCTTTTGAACCATTCCTGCTGAGATTCTAAGCCCATCTCAAGAGCATCTCTGCAAGCGTCAGATTCTTCGCCCAGATACCCAGTGGTGCCACTGCTGCGCTGGCCTTCAGACGGACGGACGGGGAATAAAAAACAGAGAGGCAGCAATGCCACTGGTTTGACTTTTCAAGGCATCAAGTCCTGTTTGTTACGCACAAAGAGCAACGTCTGCTGCTGGTTCCAGTCAAAGGAGTGCTTTGGGGAGCTTATGTGGCTGCATGCGCTGCACAGCGACAACAAAAAGATTCTAATCCTTTTCTTGGACCATTATTCAATCTCTATTCTGGAAAATTGGAAGAAATTCTGAGGTTTGTCTGAATAAAGAATACAGAACTACTCACACAGACACTCAAATAGAACAGCACTCCATTCACTGTATTTATAATCTACACACAAATCAATAAGCACACTGTATCACTGATCCCCCCTCCCGCCATCTCTCTTTCTCTCTCTCTCTCTCACACACACACACACACACACACACACACCAAGGCCTGCCTTTAAGCACAGATTTTTCATTTCCAGTCGTTGTCACCATGGTAACTTCCAATGTCCGACTTGGGCCAGTATGAGCTTCCAGCACTTTCCTTCTTCAAAGCCCCTTTTCAAAGCCTAAAACCGCATTGCTTCACTAACAGTCACCCATAATGCTTAGTTTCTAGGAGGGTGTTTAGCTGCTAATTGCCTCATATGACAAAGGGACCAATAGGTGCCTCTAATAACAAACCATTCTATCTATACAAGCCAAAAGGTTCAGCATTAAATACAGCAGCTGTTTTATAATCCTTAAAGTAGAAGAACAAGAAAAGGTGACTGAGCATGACCTTGCGGGTTTTCAACTAGCCATTTAAAACCTGTATGTTATATGCTCACTTCAACCTTTTTATACATTCAAAATGGCCACCTTTGTTGCCATGAAGAAGATTGCCTTGGCAGAGCCACCCGAGCGCCAATCAAATATTCCTGTGTTGACCGATCGATGAGAGCCACCCCCCTGACCTTCCTCATTCACATCTCAATAATGAAAGACGAGCAGGGGTTATGAGTAACCTTAGCGCTCTATACAGGAGGGGTCAGGCGTCGAAAGCTCGGCAAGCGTCCAGGCCCCTATTGGCATGCAGGAATTCACCACGGGTCTTAAGGAATTGTCCTGAAGGAAGCATGGTTGGGATTAAAAGCTCGGGCTTGACTGAGCTCTCCTGTCTCCTCTGTGTCAATATGCCCAAGGCACTGTCAGTCACAACTTTACTCTGATAGCAAAGTAATTTACTGGCCCATGAAGGCACAAAGGTCCTAATTCAGTACAAGATGTATCAATTAGATTGATGGTAGGATGGCAGCAGTGGCAAAATACAACTTGAGTATGTCGAAATATCTTCATTAAGATACAAGATTTTTTATTATTAGGGCTGCACCCTTATTTTCATTATCGATCATTCTGTCAATTTAGTTTTTTGTGTAATCAAGTAATTGTTTAGTCTATAACAGGGGTTTTTAAGGAGCGTCTTTATTCTGTGGTACTACTTTTTTTTGCTTGAATAATAACTAATTAATACCTAATCTTCTATCAATCGACTCATTGTTTAAGCACTATAGTCGATTTTGTGTGGAAAAATTTCCTTTAATAACATCTTCCTCTATAAGTTTAATTCAGAAGCCCTATTTCATGAACACTCAGTTCAGATTTATGCAGAGCTTTTGTTTGACAGACCGGGAGTGTAAGCGAGGTGAACAAGGAGGGAACAAGGAGTACAAAGACTGATATAGTTCTGGCTCTTTCCTGTACTGGTAGAGGTGACAAGGCGTTCCTTGTATTTCACCCCACGCAGCACCACTGTCCCATTGAATTTGTCAAGTGAAGCCAAGACATTTAGCTGTCTTTTAACTTCTCTTCCATACCAACAGGTCTCCTGAGATACAGCCTGAGGAGGAGGGGAGTCGCGTTCTGGTGGAAAACAAAGTCTAGAGTGTGTCATCTTGTCTGTTTGTTTCTGCTCGGCTTGTTTCCCAACTACGGTATGTACTTGGGTGTCAACGTCTGTTTGCAGCAGAAGATTTATTGCAAAACACTTTGAAAAATGACAGATTTTTGGAGCGCACTTTGTTGTGCTGTTGTACCAAACAGAAAATGTGTTATCCTCACCTAATTCCATCATTCCTGGTATCTATTATGACCTGAGGCCTGTCTCACAAAGTGGGATTATTGGGTGAGCAAGCTAACTTTGGTCTTAACCCTCACAGTTTCTCACAAAGACGTCTCAAGTTCAAACTGAGCTCTGTTGCCATGGTTTCTAATGCCGCATACCAAACCTCCAAGGAACCGTTTTTGTCCAGGCTCATAGATAAATACTTACAAAAGACCACCTCCTCACCAAACCATTGTGAGGAAAATGAAGCCACCATTTCTACTCTGGCTATAAAACGGTGTCTACTTTCAAGATAAAGTAGGTAACCAGTTTTCATTATCAGTAACAAATTTAATTCATTAGTTACTATTAATAGCTGCTAAATTATTCCTGAGTACTCCTACCACTGATTGGTTCAATGTATTTAAAATTCCTTAACTGCAGTTATGACATACATGTAGTGACCTGAATAGAAAATCTTTAAAGGACAGCAATTATAAAATAATACTCTTATAAATGCTTTTGCTTCATAAGAAAAAAAACAGTACTGTTATTGTTTTGTTTTCTACCTTTTTTTTATTTTTTACCTTACCTAGTTGTGTGCTTGTATTCTATGTCTTTTACTTTGCTGAATTTTATTATTTTATGCTGCAGCAGCACCCCTAATTTCCCAACTGGAATCTACACTTCCATCATATCTATTATTAAATATACTGCTGCCATGCGATTGGCTGTTTGCACAATCCACATGCACAGATTTAACAGTGAAGGAAGCAACTGGGGTACCTTCTTGAAATGGCTCAGACAATGAGACAATAGCGGAAGGTCAAAGGTGGACAAGACAATGAGTTTCCCTGCTGGCATTCACAAAACTTATAACATTCGGATTTAAATACATAGACCATGGCCAACAACAGTAGCGCATAAAATGGCTTTGTAAAATGGGATGTCAAATCAAGATCCTTGGAAAGGCAAATTCAAATTCTGATCTTGTAACTAATCAAACACCAACAGATGTCCAAGTTGCAAGTGAACAGCATTGTAAACAACAGTGTCAGGGAACAGAGGACGTAGTAAGTTCCATCAGCTTTTCAAGGTGACATGAGAAACCTGATTGTGTGGCGACAGTATCAGCAGGCAAAAGGGAAAAGGGGTGCAGAGTTGTCTCAGATGAACCATTTTTTATCTCTGCTGCATCCCTCCCTGTCATTCTCCAACTATGAAAACAGCCTCTGTCTCACACCCTCCCTTTAAAACTTTCTCAGTGTATCCTTCAACCTCTTTGCTCCTATGACACAGATACAGATTGCAGCCACTGTTTTAAATTCTTTAACAGTCTGTAGCTGGTTTATTGTCAAAGGATAGTTTACTAGTGAATTGGTGCAAAATGCTTCCCTCCATCTATGATATAATATAGACAAATTCAATGCCAGAATGCAAAAACTGAGTTAATTACTAGCCATTTTTGGGGCTCCAGCACTTGTAATGTTGGGAGTAGTGAAAAGCCTGTAATTGTGTTTTAGCCACAAAATCCGAAACACAATTTAAGCACTTTCCCTGAGGTTTGGGGAGTAGCCTCAAACTGCATCAAATTATTATAATTTCAATAATTTAATTTAATTAAAACTTAAAATAATTTCTGTCTACCCAGGTCTCCCTTGACAATCTATTCTTAATATCAATGGGAATTACCTGATTAAATACACTTGTTTGACTGAAAATCCATGAATGTAGGTAGCGATCAGCTTTTATGTGCAACTGCATTTGTCCGGATCCATGCTGTTAAACCTCAGTTTTTTGCAGTGTTAATAAAGTAAGTGACCAAGCTTAGATTTTAGAATTGATGCAATTTATTTTGGGGTTTTGCAAACCCCAATCCTTCTAAAATCCAGATACAGACTGATTCCAAAACAGCATTGCTGCACCACTGCACAGATAAGCTTAGCATCACGTTCAATTCCACTGCGAGATCCCTAACAAGAGCCTCACAACCTCCACTACAGCCATCCAGCTCCCACCCTCTGCACCACACCGCACCCCCACCACCACCCCCACCACCACCTCAATGAGCATGTACATGAGAAAACCAGGTCCATGTCAGCACCCACAAAAGCCTTTCTCTTGCTTTATGCGCAGCACTTTCAACATGTTCTAAGCAAATGGTGAGTGGACGGGGCTACAAGCTTCACTCCTTTATGGCGTAGCATTGCTCTGTGGCAGCTACTTAAGCACTTTCCTTAAAAACACACCATAGTAAGGAACAACCATGGTCCAGCGGCTGAGGAGGCCATTGATGGAATTAAGGCTCATGAATAAGAATGCAGCACGGGGCGAGTGAGAGCTCTCCCACTGTGTAATATTGACACGCTCCGCAGTCAGAAAATAGCCTGGCATAATTAGCTTTCAAAAGAGGCCAAAAAAAGGAGAGGCCACTCTAGACACAGACAAAACCCTCAACAGGAATGTGTGCACCACTGAATATGTGTGAGTGGCAGGGTGAGGTGGAGGGACAATCAGTTGGGGTTGATGAAAGACAGATCTTCCATCAGAACAGTTTACTGAAGAATTTATCTAGCTGGGTACTGGAAGCCAACACAGGGTCACCTGGATTGCAGATGAGTTTGTGAAATAATTTATTTTAAAATTGTATTGATATATTTATGATACAAAAAGTAATGAAGCCTGAAATAGTTGAGTTTCAAAGTTATCGATCATATCACAAAAGCCAACATGGCTGAGAAGTACTTGAGGTGCTAAATAAAAAACTTTATCTGCAGATGAAGCTCATGTGATAAGATCGAAAGCTCCAGAACAGCTAGTAAATGGGCCTTGAGGTGAGATTGTTTTGTCAGAGGCTTGAAATATAAATTTAATTTCTAATGCATTACATAATGCTTTTGGATCTTGCTTGTGTTTGAAAATACAAAAGAATGGCGCACTCAAATTCACATAACAGTCTGAGAATTTTGGAACATAAAAACGCTAACAGGCCAGAAAAGGTTGAGAAATGCTGGCTTGGAGAAGATATTTATTTTGAGACTGGATATATAAGATAGCTGCCAAGCAATGCTTTTAGATTCTACATTTTCAAAAGTAAACACAGGAAAAGCAATTATTAATCTATTGTCGTGAAATCTAAATGCACTGAAAGTCATGCACAACTAACAGAATCCCTCAAGATAAAAGCCTACTGTATTTCCATATGGATTACTGGATATGTATAGAGTTCAAGTGGTACACACCCTATGAATACTCAGATCCTTGGGCTAGATCAAAGTGAATTATGCAACTGTGCTATGAAACATTGATTACGAGTGTGTCATCAGTTTTTCAGCTTAAAGATTGATACATTATGTTTAAGCTTTCCATTGCATATTAACCATGCAGGTGGGCCCAGCAGCCGAAGATCAAACAGAGAGATAATTGCACTATTTTAATTAATAAAGATTTCAAGTTTGTCATGTTTGAAAAGAAAAAAAATTGAACCCATATCTACCAAGACTCAGTCAAAATTTAGTTTGAGATCTTATAAGATAAAGAGGAAATAGGATTCCAAAATCTTTAAAAGTGCCTCTTTCATTCACCAGATAAACACAAACACCACTATCGCATTTATCATAAAAACGTATTTTCTGAAACTTGTATCAGAGACATCTTAAACACAATTCTGGATATATCCCTCTTGCGAAAATGGAATGGAGGAAGCAGATGAGTGCTGTTACTGTGGCTGAACGAGAGCAGGCTAATAAAACAGGTCCTTTGTGAGGTGCTAACCATCTGCAGCCAATCAGAGAGTCACAAAGGAAACAAGGTGAAACCGCTTCTTGTCTCGCTCCCTTGATTTCGTCTTGCCAAGGTTAGAGGGCATGTGGCGTGAATGTAGATCCCACTTTCACTGCCCTCGCCAAGTACAGTACCCAGAGACTTTGGGTTGTGGCTACTCATTCGTGGCCAGCGTAAGCCCATTAGAAAAAAGAAGTGACAAAGACACAAAGAAAAAAACTGAGACATTGGAAGAGGAGTGCTAAGGAGGGCAAAAGGGATTCGGCGTCGAGCAGTAATTGAGAGGACAGGGAAAGACACAGAGAGAGGGGAAGATAGCAGGATTAAGAGAGGTAAAAAGTGCCTTGTAATGCTGGACTGAGTAACGACCAGAGGCTTTCCCAGCAAAGCAGCTTGAGCCATCCATCGTTTCGGTGGGACGATAGTACCTCATCGCAGCCTAAACTCTCAGAGATGAGTCATTTTCAAGCAATGTTCAGCTGCAACCAAGCCAGATGACAAACATCACCCTTCACACAGACACAAAAAACACACAGAGCAATCACACATTTTTAAACATCCATGACAAATGCTGAGAATCCAGAGTTGTATTACAGTAGCGAAAAACTAAAGCTGTGCCCTCTTATTGTGGGACCAAAACATTTGACTATTGAAAGCATTACAAAAAGCTGCACAGTGCTTGGAAACGTCTCAATGTCCCAACAACAGTAGCAAATAATGAAGACTATTCAAAATGACAATGGAAAACATGATTTAGCAAAGTTTTATTTTAGATGCCATGAATTATTGAAGGTCACTACATAAAAAAACTAGATCTTCTGCTAATTTCATACTGGAGATACTCAAATGACATGGGTCTACTGAACGCATATTGGTTGCGGAGTTGGTATAATGACATTTAAAAGTCAATGACATTAAAGTAAATTTTGTTCAGAGGAGAAACACCTGTTCCCAGAAGTGTCCGACCTTCAGTCCACTGGTCGGGAGGAGGGTCTTGACGCCAAATCCGAGAAAAGGTGATTTTCTTACGAAAAGAATGAGCGACGAAATCCTGGCGACCAACACTAGATCATGTGCAGTGAGGGTGTATCTAAAGGTGGTTGTTATTTTCATTAACATACTGTAAGCACAGTAAGCTGTGCACCAAAGGGTTGGATGAAGTGGCATATAACAATGGGGGGGTATGGTGATTAATCATGATCTTCCCGGCCAGTCACATTACTGGTCTCATACATTTTAAACAGCTCTGCCAAACACTGTGGTGATTGACAGAAATGGCTCCCCCAATAGAGAGCAAAGTGCGGTGGGAAAATTATTTTGTTGTCTGGGAGGTTTAGAGTGGCAAGGTATGAATACAAAGGCAGGTAATGTGGCTTTGTGTTTGTACTGAAAGTTTTATTTGGCAACACAATGATCGTCAGTTGCACACTGACTCTGTAGTGAAATTAAATGAATTATGTATTACATTATTTTGATGTTTGCCTTTGTTTCACTTAAGTGATTAATAAGGTTGGATTCAATTAGATACGCTTACTTTTATATGCAGCGATAACGCCACTGCTGCCAAAACTAAGACTGAAGCAGTTTGTTTAAGCTGTTTATATGATTGCATAAACAGACACAATAATCCTGTTTACATGGCTATCCAGAGAGAGTTGTCCTTTTTTTTCTCAAAACATAAATTGTCTGCTCACCCCTATCAAATTTAATCAAAACTATTACAATCATAATTCTGCTGCATAACATTATACTGCCATTTAAAACACATTTCAGAAATTATGAATGCAATGCTAGTTTTGCCAGACAAGTTGAAAGGAAGGTGATGACTCACACAGCTGTTGCCCCTGACAACCCCGAGTTTTTGGATGAGAATACAGAGAAAAGACTGGTGGGAACAAACACCCCCGAGATCATTCGGTGATGAGGAGAAAAGAGAGAACTTTTAAATTGACTAAAGAGTTTTCATTTTGAACTGTATGACCAAAAAGGTGTCCCTTAGGAAGGCATCATCTCCTAAACCTGATGCTTAAAATGAGAGATTACCAAGTTAGCATAGGTGTGGTTATTGAGTGGTTATTCTGTAGCAGCCTGGTGTTGGTAGTGTGTCAATGAATGTTGTCAGATAATACTAAGACTCAATCATTAATCTTTACTAAATTTCTTTAAATAATCACATAAGAAACATGTATCTAAATGTGACTACTTGTTAGAGAATGTCTGATTTAAGTGTGCATTGACAAAAGTCATCAATATTCTGTAACTGCGGTGCATTTCTATCACAAGTTTCATAACCCCTGCTACCACTTTTTGCCATACTAGGTTCCCAGATACTAGATAGATAATAAGTAGGTAATGTACACTGGGCATAAATCATCCAGTTAGTGTACATTCCCTCAGGCTGACGACATTTCTTATGATGACTTCTTCCAGTCAGACCCTCAATTAATATACTGTATATCGACAACTGCAGATGTTACATGGAAAGTTGTTTTAATGGCAAGGTGGTTGACTGAGGGGATGAAAGAGCCACAAGAAGTTTTGGAACTCATTCCAAAAACTGAGCCATGAATCAGCATGAAAGGATGTTGTTTTTATCTTGGGGGAGAGATGATGAATAGCGAGGAAACTTATTAAAAGGTCAGAAGAAGTTGCATGCCCTCTCTATGTTGGAGAAGAAGGAAAAAAAAAAAAAAGGATCCAGCGCTTCAGGGCAGAAGGAAGAGATAGAGCAGTAGACATCACATGTGTATGTTGCCTACTCCCACCTGCCAATTAAAAAAAGAAGAAGCAGAAAACTAAAAGAACAAGGAGGAAAGACTATAGAGCGCAGGGAGGGATATATATCAGATAGAGGGAAGGGAAAAGCCCAGTCGGTTCCCTGCACTCTGACTAACCACCTGCTCCTGTCTGAATTAGCCCTTTCTTTACTGTTTGCACTCATCCAAGTGAAACTCACTCCCCCTAAATGGACTGAGCCTAAACCCCATGTTTAGTGAGCCACCACTGTGATGGCTATTAAAAAAAACCTTATGACCAGACCGAGGCTTCCTTAGGATAATATGAAGGGGTCTGGGAATTTTTTTCTTTTTTTTAAACTCCCAAACTTTTTGGCAAAGTGCTCAACTTATAGTGGCATAACAAAGTCTATGGGGCATTCAGCTCAGAATCCAAAAATGGACACCGTTACGGTCGATTCAAACCACTGGCTTGGTTGGAGTCAATCTGCTCCTCTTTTATCTCTATCTCCTGAGAGATACCAATCCGCTCCATATGGGGTGATGTCCTTAAACATTTCCCATTTGCCAACACGGGCTTCCTTTTCCATCTAATCACAACAGAGTCCTGTATGGCCTCGTCTGGAGACCCAGGCTGACTGGATAGGGTGCCAGCTTGAAATTTACAGCAACTAATTGGCCAAAATTGAATGCGGCAGGTTCTTATCAAAGAGGATTGGAGTAGGGTTGGAGGCAGGAAGGGGCTGAAAAATGAGACAGGATAATGAATGTCAGGTGATGTCATCCAATGCAGGAAAAGAATAGAACGAGGAAGAGATAAACCGCTTTGATTTAAAAAGTCTTTACGGAAAGATTGGCGTTATGCAAGGGCAGGAGGCAAACATGCACAGATGGAAAGGATGTTTAAATTCCTACAGTAATCCAAAGAACTTCGAAATGTGTTTATTACTTTGCATGTTTGCTGTATAGTAAAAGGGAGTCTATATCTTCTCTTTCTGTCAGAGCTTTTATTAATACCCTTTTGCATATTAACACTGGCTGCAAAGCCACCCACCATTCTCTATTTGTTCGTCCTATTACAACAGGCACTTGTCCCCCCGCTGCGCTCATCGGTCATGTTTTTGTTCTGTAATTGTCAGGTGCTCAACACATAATTGTATCATGGAAAAACAGCCTCCAACCAAGAGTAAGCAAGACAAACCAATGACTCCTGCATAAACAGAGAAAAAGCTTGTAGTCAGGACCTTATAGAAATCAATCAAAATATGCACTCAATATAATCTAATATGCTGACACATGCATGGTTTAAACAAAGCATACTTATATATTTCTATGTACACATTGTATTAGTTTTTCTAGTTTGGGATGCCCAATAGGAATCAAATCCCTAAAAGTAGCAGTAGTATTAGATCATTTCATATAATTAAGTACTACAGAGCCCCTTTTATTACAATCTGTCTAATAGAACCTTTAATTTAAAGCAGCACCTGCGTGATATTTGCACTTCCAGCATTAAAGTCATGCATTAATTCAACTGACATCTCATTGTTTGGGGAGTTAAATGTTTATGCAAACCTCGACTTTAAACAAGGGAGTCCACTTCTGATTGGGCTTTGGGTGTCATCCATGAACAATGATGGTATTACTCTGAGATCTGCTCAGCATGATAAGCTCTCTCTTAATGTCAACGGCATCTGTCTATTTGCTTATACTGAAGACTATATTAAGTATTTAAGGCTACTATATGAATATGCATGCGTTTCAGCTTTCTTTAATGCATCAAGAAACAAAAGACTGTATTAAGGCTGCAAAAAATAAAGAGTATTAAAGGGGTACTCCAGCATTTCCATAAAGCTGGGGGACTTAAAAAATGGTCACAATTGAACCACCAAAGGCCTAGATATCCTGAATTTTTTATTTGGGTCAAGCTCCAAAAGCACTTGACCCTACATTTCCCATAATGCAACTTGATAGCATATTTTATTAGATCATCATTATTAGATAACCCTGATGACATCATCAAGGTTATTTTTTTCAAACGTTGGACAGCTCCCTCCAGAGCCACAGAAGACATTATAAAACTCTTTTCTCAGGTTAGGTTGTACTCCTTGTGACAAGTAAACTGGACTTAATGTGTAAAATCAGTGGAGTGCACCTTTAAATTCACAAAAAAACGTGATGCTATCTTTTTTTCCCTTTGGTCTTTAATGATAAAAATGGCTAACAATTAACAGCAACCATTGTTTTATGTGAGTACATGCAAACAGCCAGATTACTTTTTATGGTGACATACTATGAAGAAATGATTCAATTTCTGATAAAACACTGTCTGTACACTATGATCAAAGGTTTTTTCTTTTATTTCATTTTCTTTAACGTAGCATGCATTTAAAATATGCCAAGGTAAAATTACGTATTCTAGACACATGTAAGCACAAAACGCTAAAAACCAAACCAAGACAAGGGATATGTGGGAGAGTACGAAGCAGATGGCCACACTCTCGTATACGCCTAGCCACCCTCAGAGCTGGGGGCAAGTGAGGACAGGTAGGCATGTGCTTGTGTTTTAAGCTGTTTGGAATTAATCAGGTTTGTGTTTTGTATGTTTATATTTGTTTTCCTTTGTTGCTTCAAGAATAATTTCCTTGCTCAACTTGATAATAAACAACATAAATTCTAAGTTAATAGAAATTGTAACTTTCATTACATACTTGAAAAAATTTAATTAAAAGTGTCAGTGTATATCTTAATTTTATCTCGATTTCAATATCTTAGTACTTTTGGCAATTGGGCAATGCATGGACCAGAATTTGTCTTTCCTTCCCAGAAAACCTACACCCACAACATCCTGCTTGAGATGAGGGTATTTAAATGAAGATAGGCAAAAGAACCGAAGGGGATTCTTCAGTTAATCCTACTCTCCTGCTCAAACAAATATCTCATCAAATCCCTCAACTCTGAAATAAGGTCAAAAGCCAAGGATAATGAGAACTGGAACGTATGGGAAAGATCATCAGCAAAGGAGAAAGGATCCTCCCATCTGCTTTCCCCTTCTTATCCCTTCAATCATTCTTGTCCCTCTGTCAGCACATGTTTTCATCCGACAGGACAGGAGCCATTTGTTTCATGCATTCCAGCCTAAGTGTGGTGAAGTAAATAATGGCCTGGAAGCATTTATTTCCCACATAAACGTCATTAACAGGAAGGTTGTCAAATGTCAACTGTCACAAGGCCAGCGGGTTCAAATCACAGGTTGCGCTCATTTAGTTTTATCGTCCTCAAGAGACTCATCAAGCTGTGATATCTATTAACCTTCATCATTAGTGTCATGTGCATTAACACAAAATGCTGGTACACAAAAATATGTTTTGTTCTTCTTTGTTCCTTGAAATGACAAGTGTGATGACACAGCAGTGGTGAGAATCCCAGAGAGACTGAGGGGGAAAAAAAATTAAAGTGATACAAAAGACAAAAAGGAGAGTCTGGACAGATAGGGACAAGAACGTGTATGTGTGTGTTTGGGTGTATGTGTTTGGTGGGAGGGTGGGTCTGCTCCTACCTGACCTGTTTTTCTCCTTCAGGGGTCATGCACAAGCCTGCCACAATACTATCAGCTGTCCCTTAAGGTGCCTGCTGAGGTCTACTGAGATATAAGGTGATATATAGCTTTGATATAGCCTGTAATTACTGGCCGTGAAGGCCACAGCGCCTTGGGGAAAGGAAAAGGGGAACACAAAAAAAGGGAGGAGAGAGACACTGGGGCTCTGATGAGAAAAGGGTCACTGTTGTTTGATAGCACAAGTGGTCGGCCTCTCCAGCGATTTCACACAGTGGGAAATGGCACTAGATCTATACGTGTTTTGGAGAGAGGCAGATTCACCTCAGCTCCCAAACAATAAGCTCCTAAAATATCCCACAAGGGAATAGCAATGATTGCAAAAATCACAGGCTGCAGCATGTGTGTACTCGCTATGCAAATGGCCTCAGATTGTGCTAAAATTAATCCTTGGTAGCTTGTTTCAATTACAGCATCATTAGCCTCCATCTAGCTTGCAACACGGCACCACCTATAGGTGACATGTTTATCCAGAGGCTGTGGATTCTGCACAGACATGATGTTCACAGCACAAAGGGAGGAATGGCTAATGAAAGAGACCTATTCATTTCATCCTGTCACAGCATGGTGCAAGACAACCTTCATTTTGAGATGCATTACAGCACTCAGAAGCTCAGTGGTGCGCTATCACTCAGATACAGGGTGCTATTAGCTCTCGCTTAAAAGACAGTAATGGAACCAAACACCTTGCCGAAGTAGCCCAGTATGCATCTTTATAAGTGGGCTAAACTGGAAAAGGTAGCGCTTGGGTTTGATGGCTGAATATCAATGGAGCGCTCTTAGTGGCTGGGGGAGCAGGGGGATTGAGCTGCCTGAATGTATATTGACAGCTCGCGAGAGCCGGTGACATGGCTGGGCATTTGCCGGTGATGGATGCGAGCCTGGCACACAGACTAAGCCGGCAGCAGCGTGGCTCATCTTCAGACGGGATGTGAATGCTAACTACCACGCTTGCCAGTCACCACGACTTAACTGGTGCCAGCAGGAGAGGCAGGTGGTACACAGGCTGGGGGGGGAGAAAAAAAAGGGGCCACAAGAGGGAAATACTATCAGTGCATTCACAAGCATGCTATTTAGATTTTAAGGTGATGCTCAGATTATTACACCTTAACCAGTTTACCTTAATAATAATAATAATAATAATTAAGATTTAAACTGGAGTAAATATAATTAGATAAGGTTAGTTGCCAATGTTTACAGTTTGTATACTGTGATAGTATATAGTTTTAGCAGTTAGAATACAAGAAAACAACATACGTTACCATTTTATGCCAACAGGAAATGAATAAATTCTCCGTCAGACATCAATCTAACTGCAACTTTACAATTCCGATGCCAATTAAAATTAAACTTCACAAAGAAGAAGCAAAAGCATTTTCTTAACATTTAACACTTGTTTTCTAAGGTCTCTCAGGAGCTGATTTCACCATTATTAGCAATTTATTTTGGTGTTTGCAGCTGTGAGTAGCGCCTCCTTCCTTTGTGCAAATTAAAAATCATCAAGTGATTTTTAGTATGCATACCTTTTTTTGGGTATACTTAATTTTGTCACTTTCCCAGTGTGAACACACCACATAACCAATTAGTATGTAGTATGGAAATGGGACACAGTTTGTAATTTCCTTAGAATGGATTATTCAACTTCAAGTGAGACTTAAGCCTTGTGTCTGTTAAAGCCTGACCAATACATTGACTGGGCTGATATTATTGGTTAATATTAATTTATGCCAAATATATTAGTATTTGTAGATGTTGGCCGATAAGTAAGAAGAAATTACAAGTATATGTTTGATTTAGAGATAGTGCCGCCATTACAAAATGTTTTTTTTTTTCAACTTTAAAGTGTGTCTTTTTCAGTGTATATATATAAAAAACGAATTTAAGGGATCCTTGTCAAAAATGCATGTAAATGTTACGAGTTTATATGAATGATATATGGCTATTGTATTTTTTTTAAACTCTCAAATATCATTATTGGTACCAGGCTTAAAAATGCAGTATTGATTCAGGCTATATTGTCTATACACAAACAGCGATACAGCTAGCAGTAGTAGAGTATTTATACAGATTCACCAGCACAAAGACCAACAAAATATCAATAATCAGTGCATTTTCTGTCTCCCTTTTGTTTTCTGTAGTCTGCAACACATCCTTCCAGACATTAGCCCTGTAATCAAACAATCCATGGAAACCACAATTATTGGGGAAATCAGGTTACTGCGAACCATGTAAATGCTTTAATAACACTATTAGATTGTTTGGGTTGTTTCCAGTGATTGGGTTATAGTGTGCATGTAAACATACTGCATGAGGGGGAGAAAGGAGACAGGAAAGTAGGAGACGAGGGAGGAATATCACGCTATCTGTGGTGATAAATTAAGGAATTACAAAATCCTGTGCTAACGGTGGCTTACAGGCTACAAATCTGATCAAAGCAAGTTAATTGTAATTCATAAAGAGAAAGCACTGTACATTAACTGAGACATATATCAACATGTGACATTGTTTTGCAGTTTCTTCTTTCACGCATCACATAATCACATTATCCTCGCTGAAATCACACAGTACGCATCGAAAAACCAAACATATAAAGTCAAAGCTCTGTGCCCCGGCTTTAACCTCGGCCTAAGCATAAGTCTTTGAAGACTTTCTCCGTTCAAATTGGTTGTTTCTGTTTTGCCCTCGTGTTCTTTTTAACCGTAATGAGCTTAGCCGCAGGTGCCTAGCAACGGCTCT
This sequence comes from Macquaria ambigua, assembly GCA_008360985.2. Taxonomy (NCBI): domain Eukaryota; kingdom Metazoa; phylum Chordata; class Actinopteri; order Centrarchiformes; family Percichthyidae; genus Macquaria; species Macquaria ambigua. The sequence continues at coordinate 671,508 of VMKM01000046.1, forward strand.
GACAGCTCAACAATGAAAGAGTCGGGGGGTGACATTCGTTTGTTGTGCTAACCACGGCATGCTAATGTGTAGCTGTGTCGCTACAGCCACGAAAATCATTGAAATCCTCTCACCCCATCCCTACTTTGGCGCCCTCCCTCCCTCCCCACCCGTTCTCAATTCATACCACCCACACCTTTCATCCACTTAGCAACTTCCTCTCCCAAGACAAAGTGCTCTGGCTCTGAATCAGCTTGTAGTTACCTTTTAGCATCATTGGAACGCCCCCGGTAGCAACGAGATGCTAAAAAGACTCGCTTTTCCCTGGCACTTTATGTTAGTTTTGTGTTCTTGACAGTAGCAGGACCCGTTGATTCATTCCTGCAGGGATTTTTAGTCTGAGTGGGCGGCTGGAGAACAAGGGAGCTACAGGGTGCATCAATTATCTGACAACATGTTTCAAACTGCCTTTTTTTTTTACCATCAGCTGCTTTTCACACAGCTGATTATCTGAACTCTATGGTACCAAACTAAAAAGCCAAGAGCAATTGTTTGATAAAGCCCAAAGGTCCATTAGCATTCTCAAAGGGGTCCGTCCAATGTGGAACTAAAGCTTTGGATATAAAAAGAGGTAGACAAATGTTAACGCAGAGTAGCAATTTAGATCAAGTCCATCCCTTCTAAGTGCCGCAATAAGTCAACAAAAGAGCTAAGATAGACTATACATATATTCACTCCACACTCGCCATGAGCTCTACATTTTCTTGAATCCAGATTACTTGGTTAAAACCCCCGAAACCTGTGTATATGTTGCGTTAATGTTAGCAATCCATTTTACTGCAAAAGCCAAAGCACGGTAAGACTACACTCTGTCTGCCCTGACAAATAGGTCTCCACGTCCCGGTTTCTGCACAACAGGCTCGTAACTCTGAAAAACAAGACTCGCATATGGCAGCAAAGCTCACAGGGCGCATTTTTATTTTGACAAATAATTGATAATGTAATCATATTATTTCAAATGAACATTGATTGCTGTCAGTGCAAATTTATGACTAATATTGATTAGCAGCCAGGTATGGTGATGTTTATGTTTGAACATGTTAATGGCTAACTGGGATTCTTGACCCAGTTAATCCATAACAGGGATATGTTGCTAAACCCCACACCTACCCAAAGGAAGGCTTTTGTATTAATTTTCTAAAACCACTGGTGACTTTACTGCATAAACATGGCCCCGTGTTTTTTATACTACTCAAGCGCAGCACAGCTGAGATACTGTGTGTGATACTGTGTACCATTTTTTCCACAAAGCCATTACATTTCCATATTCTCTGAAGTAAGATCAATAAATACAGCTGTTTCATTTCATGAAGAAAAACATGTCTCGAGGAGAGCCGCATTTAATTCCATTTCAGCGGACCTCAGGTGTGAATTACAGCATCTCTCATTAACTGAAGATTTGCTGATTATGTTTTCAAGATTTCTTTCCTCAACAAACACAGCTACTCGAGTCAATTACTTAAGAGCATAAAGCAAATTTTGCTTGTGAGTGTGGCTCTGTGTGTGCGTACATATTCATATTCATATTCATATTCATATTCTATTATTCTAAATGGGGGTACAATTAACCCTTTAACTTTTTTATTACTGCCATTTGTTGTCAACGTGAAACACCTACACCATAAAAGAAAACATACTGTAAATCATGTGTTTAAACTCTAGATATATATCAATGTCGAACTGAACTTTGAACTATGATGATACTGAAGCATTTTTCCATTTTTCAGAAGAAGATATCTCTCAAGATCTGCACACTTTTTGTGATCAAGTTTAATGGTTTTTAAGACCTCAAAAATTTTCCTCCAAATCCATGTGAAGATGTGGTACATGCTGCTATCAGCTACATCACTTGAAATTACCACTAATGAACATAATTAGAATTATTTCACTTTGCCTAATTGGTTGGACTTTATGTCAGCTTTCCTGGACGGAGGCATCCGAGTATAAATGCTTAAAATGCTTATGTCATTTATGTTATTTATCTATCAAAATAAACCACTTTGCTGTAACCACATCACCACTTCTGCTGAATCACTGATGTCTCAACTAACCTACAACATACACATTATAGAAAGAAAAGCACAGTCCAGGTTTAGATTCCACATAAGTACATCCGAAAAAACCTGACTGCATCTCAGACGCACAGAGAGCTCTTAAACTGCCAACATATTGTTCATCACACTACAAGGTCGGAATATAAGGTCACACCATGGCAAAATATAAAGCTGAACATCACAACAGAGGACATCACGACAGTGGCTGCACCACACGCTGCTCTCTTTCTCATACACACATGTAACTACACAGGTGCTCTCTCGCTCTCCCCTGCTGTCTCTCACTTTCTCTGAATACGACTTCTCCCCATCTCTTTTTTGTCCGCTCAGTAAAACTTATGTAGTTGTTACCGTTAGCCTCAGCAGTTCTGGACATATTTGTACGGATAAAAAGACTCTGCTTCTTCCCCAAAGACCCCTGGGGCTGTCTTTAGTTTACCATCATCGGTAAATTTGTTTACTTCCTAAAAAGGAAACTCGCGAGAGCAGGTGGTAGTCTGGAGAACCGGGCCAAACATACAGCACAATAAAAAGACAGAGACAACTGGTTTTATATTTATACACTTAACGTTAAATCCATGTGGGCCGATCATCTCATAATTGAAAATTAAAAGAATTCTGGCCTTAAATTTGGATAAAAGTTATGTATGTGTGGAAACAAGAAGATGTGCCATCAACTTCTGTGGTGGGCTACTTACTGGAGCACGTCATAGACCTGCAGCCTATAAACGTTCATACTACATGTTTTTTTAACCTTTTTTTTCAATAAGCACACATAGCCTCAGTTATGTACTTTTAGCGTTTTAAGCCGTCTGTGCCTTTACAACATTTAACATTTGGGAGGACCCATTACGGTTAAAGTTTGTATTCCACTTGGAAAGTGGAAGCTAGCAAGGTAGGCTAACTAGCTTCCTAGTAGCCTAGCTTGCTAACGTATGCACTGAGGATATACTGTATATACTGATTTCTTAGCAAAAGTGAAATTCAATTTCAGTTGGACTTTGTGTGATTTTAAAATGTCCAATAACAATATCCATTGAAATTCCCAGTCTAAGACAGTTTACCAAAATTCATACAAAATTCATGTCAAAATAATTAATGCAAATGTGCACTTACCTTTGAGACATGATCTTGTACGCATCTGGCAGGTAACACCGCGTGTTCTCCATCTGTGCTGGGTCTGCGTCACAGATCTTGTCATCGGTGCGGCCGTAGTTGGCGCTCTCAATCATGATGACGTCTGTGCCCGGGCAGCGCAGTTCGATGGGGTAGCTCTCGCACGACAGCTCCCTCCTCACCACCGCCATGGGGACGGGTGCTCGACTGAAGGCTGCAGAGGGAAACAAATAAAAAAGAATGTAAGTATGAGTTATTCTGATTTCTTCCTTTTCTACTTTGGTTAAAGCACCTCTGCACTTCATCCTGGAGTAAGAGTTTGCTGTGACCTGAACAAATAAAATCGGTATATTCCTAGAGGAAAATACAAGAACAGATGGGAGGACCTGCAATCAAAAGGTCTGACACTGAGACATATGAGAAGAGGTTGTCCACCCTGGTCGAGAGAGTGTGGGCGGATAGGACGCTGGTTGTTTGGAGTGGGAGGATGAGCAATACCACAGAGGCCCTCGAGAGGCCAGCAGTTGTGAAAACAGAGAGTGAGAGATTGACACAGATCAAACATAAGGAAATAGACACGGTGTTTGCATTTGGCTGTGAGAAAATAAACATTCATTACATGGACATTCAACTGAGAAATTAAAGACAGAAACCCAGAGACAAAGAAACCAGAGCAGAGGGTGTCTCGTGTAAATTGTTACAATTTCCCTCCAGACTAGAAACTCTAAATCAGAAGAGCTGCTTCATGCTTTGTCTTTTAAGGTGACAATGCACTTCAGTTAAGGTACATGCTGGCAGGAGGCAGAGGGTCAAAAGGTGCTCGGTGCCTCAAGCCAAAGCCGAGAGCCTGTTTGGCAAAAATCTGCTGTTCACCGCAGAGTCAAAATGGCCAGGAGGGCTAGTGGGACTGAGCAGCGGCAGTTCGGAGGTTGCTGTTTTCCCTCTCCTTGACACAGGCGCACGCCCGCACGCCCACGCACGTCTGTGGAGGCTCACACTCGCGCACAAGCGGGCATGTGCACAACAGACTGCAAGAGTTCTGTGTTTACAGCGAGAACAAAAAATGAGCGAGGAACGTAAACATTGGCCTGAGTGACTGTAGGAGGACTGTGGCAGTTATAGATTTTTATAAACATCCTTTCAGACAAGTGTCTGAGCTGCAAGAGCCACCGCTAGACGACGTGCAGCACAGGCATTCATCAGGGAGGACAGACAGGAAGAGAGAAAGAAAAAATAAAAAAGGGCGCAGAGAGAGTGTTTCCACATGTGAAAGGGCTAGGTGATATCACCTGAAATCAATATCATGAGTAATAGTCACATATACCTTGGTAGCAATAAATGAAACAACATTTTTTACCTTCGGATCAGTGTGTGTGACAAAATAATCTCAACTTTGGGTCCATTTACTAGCTTTTTTTTCCAGAGCTTTCAACCACATCTCAAAGGAATGACACATTGATGGCATCAATCAACTCATTCCTTCTGCATTTTTTAGGATATAAAAATGGCAATGCCTGTAATAATGTAATAGTGTAATAAACTGCTTTGTTTTGAACTGTGTCTTGGTAAAGTGTGAAATTTTCTATTGTTGCCTTCTTGTCGACCATGCAGTCATCATATTATATGACATGGTTGTGATTCAGGTGATGGAAAAAATAGCCCATGTTTCCTCTTGAAGCTGTAATAATGACTACCAGTATTTTCCAACAGAAGTAACATTTATTTCTGTTCCGCATCGTGTTGACTCACATGGCATTTTTGTCTGTGCCAGCTCCTCCTGGTTATGGGTAGTCACGGTTAATTACATAACTTAAAAAAAAGCTAGGTGCAACAATGTCGACACGACTTACTCTATTTGGACTACAACCACACAAAAGAACCTAGGTTGTAACTTTGGGTTAGATGTGATTTCTTGTTGTACTTTTAGGTGCATTAAAGGGGTACGCTAAAAATAACAGTGTGTCTGAAGGAATTTACCAAACACAGCAACATGACTTAAAGCTGCTCTAATCAATATTTTTACATTAACAATGGATCAGATCAATATGTGTGATGGGAAAAGGGTCACATGCAGGGATGAACTCACAGAGAATTGTCCCTCAACTGAGCATTTCCTCTCCCCTCTACAGAGCATTTTAGCATCTTTTAGCTCATTGTTTTGATTTTACAGCCCGCAACTTTGCTGTTTTAATTCACTCTCACCGTTCTTATCAGTGTTGTTTCCTACAAAAACCTACTATGCTACCTGCCCAACACGGAAGGGAATACAGAAAAAAAAAATAGCAAATAGCTGGTGAACTTAGTGTAGCATTTAGTAGCTAAGGAGACAGTTTTTTTCCCCTCAAGTGTTGGTGGAGGGCAAAACAGAGCTCAAAAAGAGAGTACAGTACAGTAGTATGAATATTGCGCTTACATTCGTCTGGTGGCAAGAAACACGAATTCAAATGAATGCTAATGTTGCTACATGTTTGTTGGGTGTGTAAATAAGCCTCTTTTTGCTAGAGTTGTGTTTACAGCTTGTGGCAAAAACAAAATGATGCAGGTTTAAATTAGGCCAGTTATAATGTCCGTTTTGGTAAATTTTCGGCTAATTGCTAACTGAAAGTCTATTTAACCAGGTAAAGGTTTCATTAAGATAAAAATGGCTGCATACTGCACTGTCTTGCACAAAACATTCCCTACAGGTACATCTACTTTAATTTATATCCATACAAAAAAGCACATAGGAATGTAGTACACATGAAACACATTTCACATACTATAATTTCACATGACATACGTACGTGTGGTTTTCAGATATTTCACGTGAAATATAAGATATTATATGTGAATATATCCATTTGCAATCCAATCTAAGTGCTCTTTTGTTAGAAACAATATCACATGTGGAGCCATATTTTACATGTGATAAATTCACATAGAGAAGTATTCGTTTTTTTAGACATTTTACCTGTGGTAAAAATACCTATAATAGAGGCAGATGTGGTTTTGGGGAGAAAATGTTAAAAAAGCATGATATATGTCAAAGGCATAGGTGGTATAGCTGGCCAGTACACTGCATTTTTCACAAGGGTATATAATCTGCCATTTTCAGTTTTTTAAATGTCATCCAGGTACCATTTCAAATAGTTCCCTGCCAATAAACAAAAAACACTAGAAAAAACACAAAGACACACTGTGAGGTGAAACAACAAAAGAAGCCCCTCATTATTGTGTCATTCCATTTTGTCTCATAAATCATTCAAACCCCAACACTGTATAGCGCACTTGCCATTGAAGCATCACAGATTGGAATAATTGTATTCGTTCTGGTGATGAAAGCCATCAATTATCTTCCTCTTAATGGGAAGATTTATTCCGCCCTCTGAAAAGTACTGGCCTGGATCACACCAAACTTCTTTGAAACTGACAACTGCAGAGAAAAGGGATAACATAGGTTGACTTCGGCAGGTGCACTTAGATAAACGACAAAAGAGTAATTGACTCTGAATGAAAAAGACCAATCTTGCTTTGATTATTGATCTCCATGCTTTTGTTTTGAGAGCTGCCACCCAAAGTGCAGGGGAAAAAAACAACACAAAAAGCCCTATTAAATGGTTTCTATAAAACAACCTTATTTTATGAATCTTGATTAATTTGACCTCTATAATTTGCTATATAAAAAAAGCTTAGAATAATTCTCTTAAGCCTTGTAACTCTGTAAAGGCCACGGCTCAATTCATGCCAGCGTTCCCAAAAGACGCATTAAAAAAACATCAGAGAGCAGCGAGCACGAAGCCGTCAACATGGGCACCAGCAATCCCCTAATGTAAGCAAGTAACTGCATGCCAGTGATGGCTCGGATTACCCGGCTAGTCAACAACTGTAGTGTAATTACATTTGTGCCCGTAGGCGGTGATTGATAGGGCTCATATTCCTCGGGTGCCAGAGCCAGCATCCTGCCCCACTCGCACGTATCGCTGTCTACCTGTACACGTCGTCGACAGAGCTATCGAAAATCGAAATAGCCTTATTGAAAGTCCATCCTCTTATCTAAGTTCCCATGTTCTATTCAATTCATCTTCCCCCCTCCCCAGCTAATACTTTAGAGGAGTATTTATATGCAGTGCATATCTCTTTTTTCTCTCTTCTTTCTCTTCTTTCAGATTCTCCCTGGATAATTCCTCTGACAAGTGCACTGCTGAATATGGAGGAAAAAAAAAAAAAAGTAGTTTGGGGAAAGCAAACTGAGGGTCACGCTGGATACTTCCATTACTTTCACACCACAGAGCGGTGTTTTTAATCATGACACAACTCACAAATGAATATTAAAAAAAAAAAAATGCAATTACTCACCAAAAAGGGCAACAGAAAGGTCAGAGAGGAAAATGGTCATTTGGAAAATGTCGCTCCCCCGCAGAGCTTTTTAAAATCACTCCGAGGGGGAAATGCTTTGGAGTTTTGATTGTGGGTTTGTTAATAGTGATAGTGAGTAAGAAGGGAGAAATTTTTGCTTATTCTTGGGTCACTGACACAGAGCCCAGACCCATTACCTCCTCTCAACCACCGGGCATTGAAGTGCAGACGGAACAGAGTAACAATGACATTTAAAAGTCATCATTAGTAACAAAACAGAGGCCTAAGGGGGCTTGTATTTTATTTCATCTCCCAAGAAAACGTGTCACGGAGAAAGAGTTAAGGTCAACCACCACACATAATTACAATGAGTCCGACTACATGAGCCACCGTCACTCGGATAAACAGACGTCGGGGACTTGTGACAGCTCTCAACAAGCGAAACATGGTTTTAGATCAGTTTCAGGCTCCAGCTGAAGTGCGTAAGCTCAGACACAGCGGATAATTCCCCAATAAATAATAATGCTCTCTACAATTAGGAAGCCGGAAAGTCTGGCTAAGTGCCAAATATGTCCCCAGTAAAGGAGAAAAAAAAATGTTAAGGCTATTAATATGTGAGGATGCAATATTTTATTCTTTAAAAAGAGGCTCAGTTGCTGTAGCAGATACAAACTGAAAACTTAATGTGTGTGTGTGTGAGAGAGAGACAGAGAGAGGGGGGTTGCATTCAAATGAACTCTGACTTCATTGAATTAATGTAAGATAGATGGAAGCGAGAGGAGGAGACGGCGAGGGAGCTGATTCAACAGATCAAATGTCTCTTTTTCCACCGAGAATCGCTGGATGGGACCGGCCCCCAGAGCTAGTGATTAATTAGCACATGAATCTGGATACCGTTATTTGATTAGACCACTGGGAGCCTGTCACACCCACTTCCTAGTTTGCAACAAATGACATTTTCTGGGGGGGGCGGCATAACATAAGTCACTCACAAGACTTCTTTCCAACGAGGGGGAGAAATCTTGTGAACTGCGAATCGGGAAAAAAAAAGTATAGCATTTTCAATAATGCATGAGGGGTTATTTATCTTGAAGTGAGAAACAGTTCAGGCAAACAGCATCAATAAAACAATGCTTGTGCTGCATGAGACGAACGTGAGGGTTTGGAATCGGTGCAATCACTCGTGCTTGCCAGTGACAAGGTGGTCAGACAACTTATGGAAAAAGTTTCACAGCTTTAAAAATTAGACTAAATAAGCCACTTTATTGAAACACGTGCAGCTGGATGACTGATAGCGCCTCTGTAATGATGCATTCATGAGCCGACCGCGGGAACGATCGTGACAAACTTCTCAAATCGACTTGACGGCTTCTGACACTTTGACCAATGATGCCGCTAAGCACAATTAGCATTACTCATTATGACAGGACCCAGATATCCGTTCAACACGCCGAACGAGCGAGCCATTTGTTTTGCTTCCACTCGCATTCCCTGACACACATTTGAACGCATTAATTGGCAGCACACCACGCACTTGCAGATTTCCAGCAGAGGGGAAAGACTGATGGTGTTTTTTTGCAGGGCGGCAACGTGCAAATGCGAGTTTCAAACCGTCAGTCAAACTGCCCGTGATGCCTGGAGGGAAATTAGCTCTTCAGTGTTAACAAATTAGCTCAGGGGGAGGACTAGATACAGTGCAGTCATAATAAACTCTGCACATAGTGAATATTTGATCTGTTTTTGTTTTTTTTTTATGAGAAGCTGCATGCAACCTTCTACCTGATGAAATCGAAAAGAGAGAAGTCATTACAGAGTAGCAGTGTATTGCTTTTTTCTTTCCTACTGTAACAATGTATTGACACAGTGAAAGTTAATAACTGTGAGAGTTAATAAATTGGTCGCTAGATGGAGGGAAATCTGCAGCGCACAGCAGCTTCCTTCCCTCAGTGATATACCTCCAGTAGACAGTAACCTCATGTTTGTGCGCACACAAGTAACAAATACAAGTACCTCGCCATCACTCCATAAAGGGCTTGATTCACATACTTAGAACACAGGGGTGAAGTGTCTTTCCATCCGGCGAGCACTTTCATTTAATTAATCTCTACTTCAATTCATTAAGTGCATAGCCGTGGCAAGAAAAAAAAAATGAGGAAATGGGAAGCAAGTCTCCCATCAAGGTCTTATGTTTAAAACCACTTCGGTGTGCAAATTACAACATTAGTTTCTTAGGTCAAATCCACTCCAGCTTAGTGATTCCCTTCAGTGTGGTTCAAGCAGTTTGTATTTTTATTGAGATCAGCTGAAAACTGATCAGATTTGAATGGAAATTTTGGTATTAATACTTAAGCTGCTTTTTTATTTTAGTGCTTATTCTGAGCAAATCTTGGTCATGTCCCAATTTTCCTTTCCTAAGTGCAAACAGAGCAGACATGTGTGTCCTGCTTCCTATCAGCAAAGTGGCGTTTTGTCGGATAGTCCAAGCCGGAGGTGAGTCCGTGGAGCTGGCAGCTGCCGTGGCAGCGGCTCCTGACAGCGAGCTGGGCTTTGATTAGCTCCCATCATGTCTGACATGGTTTTGCTATTTCCTCTCCTTTCATTGCTTTGTCCCTCCTCCCGCTCCTTCTCCCCCTTTCCTGTAACCCCCCTGCATGTGCCGGCATCACTCAAGGGAACATCTCAGCCAAGGATAATGCACCTTGGCCCCCACCTACTGTACGGTGCCTCCTAGGCTAAAAGGAACACAATCCCTGTCACACATACACGTAGGAGATACGCACAAACGTGCACACACACAACTCCCAGAGCAGGCATGACTCACCATGCCCTTATAGTAACACATGCCTTGATAGTAATTGAGGTCAAAGAAAAGAAACAACAGGCTGATTTTTGTCTTGTGTGAGGGGAAAGAGGTCTTTTCCTCACTCTTCTTTCACCACACATTATCAGATGGAATTGCCTAACGGCACACTGGAGGCAAGAGCTGGGCTAAGTTTAGCATTGTGAACCGAGACAAACTGCAGTGCAACGTCGCTAATCTGAACCGCTTGGTTGTTCAGTGTTCAGACAAGGAAAACACTGAAGTACAGGGGCCAGGGAATCCATATAAAAAAACATGCATACTTTCTAAAACATCCTGAGGGAGCTATTTTGGTGTTAGAAAATTGGTTGTAATTGTAGATTTGATACCTAGATATTGTCATGTAGGACGTAGGTGCATTTTTTCAAAGGCACTATTCTTAAACACCTCCTTATACCAGTCTTCAACTGAAGGATGACATTTTGAAATCCAAAATTTAAGAATAATCTTTCTTTCTATATAAAACAATATTCCAGTTAGCTTTGCATTATTCTTGTTGGGTTTTTTTTTACAATATCTGTTCTGCCTTGGCAGCTAATACACATTTAAGGGTAACTCAAAATTACATTCCGACCAACGTGACCGCTTTTGTTAAAGTGTACATTTTCTGTATCCTTGGCATTTCCAAAACATATAGCATGCATAGCTATGTGGTGGAAGAAGTATTTAGATCCTTTACTTGAGTAAAAGTAGCAACACCTCAATATACTATAAAATACTTAAATGCAAATCAAAGTTCTGCATTTTACTTAGTAGTAATAAGTACAACAGTATTACCAGCAAAACACAAAAAGTACCAACCTGTGAGTGTTACACTTTGTTATTAGTGATGCATCGACATGTAAGAAGCATTTTACTGTTGTAGCTTGTTGAAGTAAAATACTGTTCACATCTTGGATCACATTTTTGTAAGTTGAAAGTAAGAAAAAAACGAAAAAGTACTTTTTCTTCATTTTCCCAATCAGGACTTGTTTTTTTTTTTTTGACCATTTTTTTAATATGATCAACATACACATACACTGTCCATTGTAAAGTATACCTCTATATCGTCTTTCTTAACTTTAGGAGGCACCATTCATGTGAACACTTGACTGCACTCCATTTATTGCCATAGCAACCCACAGTATTGTACAAGCTCTATGAGCTCCTTTCACATGAGACACAGCGCAAACCGATGAGAGAACACCTAGAAAATGTGTTCTCTTGTAATGAATAGGAAACCAGGCAACATCACTGTCTGAATGGATCCCAGGGGCTCTGCTTATTATAGTTGTATTAATAGTGCAATAGTGAGTGCAAATAGAGCTGAACTCCAGCACTAACATACTGGCCACCAGGTTAGCACAAGTTAGCTTTCACAACCCAGCTGATAATAACTTTTCTGCTTTGGCACAATATGATGTGTGTGTTGATCAGGGCGATAGTAAGAAAGCACTTAATCTGAGATGACCCCAATCAGTCGACAACAGCAAAATGAACACCGCACACCACATCAATTGCACATACAATAACAAGTAACTTGCTGGAGGCTGATAAACAAAAACAAATGTATTTTCCAACTTGAAACAAGCAGAACGTGGGGGAAAGATAGCAACACAATTTACATAAAACAGCATATTGGTTGTTGATGAAATCTGGAGATGAAATTTCCTTTTCTGTTTGTCGTGAAGGCTGCATGAAACATTTGGCCTTGTCTGGGTAGTGCGAAGTAAGGATGAGCATTTTTCAATTTCTTGCCATTTGAAGACAAAAACAGGAAATTGAAGCTCGCTTTTGCAGCGTCCTTGTATGAACTTGTTTGCATTCTATTTGATCAAAAAGTATCCTTGCACGAGGACCGAACTCTATGAATTACATTGTAGTGATTGGTTTCCTGCGGCAGAGCACGTTTGGAAGTAAACCTCCGCCAATTCTCTTTCCCATACTCCAGCAAGTGTCATTTTTTTACTGCAGTGTAATATCCGAGGGGCAAAAAGCATGAATTAATACCAATTAATGCTCAGTGCTGTAATGTTTACTTACATAATTAAGAACAAGAAATTATTCAAATGACAAAATTTAAATGTGATTTCATGCATATGAATCTGTTGTGTTTTTACATTAACAAAGACATTACTTCATATTTCTCAAACTACACAGTACACAGTACACACAGTAGCACTAGACTCTTATTTGAGATATTTTTACACACAATGATAAAACTAGTTTAAGCTGAAAAGGTATTATTCAAAGGTATTTGAATGAGTATAGATAACAGTGAGATGAAGTGGCTAAGCGGTTGGGGGTTGGGAGTGGGGGCGGGGGTTTGCCCTATATACTGTAAGAACCTTAATGGTGGTGCAATCTGATGTGCTGGATGGCATCAGCAGATTAAGGGCTGTCTGTATCTGTACTTAAGTACAACCTGCTTCTTTTGTTACCTCCCCTGTGGTTTGTTCGTTCGTACCTTCGTGTTTGTATGTGCATATGCCCATGTTAATACATTATGCATCGGGTGGGGGGTGTTTCTCACTAGGGAATATCGCTATCTGGTGCATACACCTACGCGTACAGCACATGACACCGTTCAAGGATGACAATTTTTAAATCAGGCCCCCTGCTTGCTCTGTTGCACTCCCTCCTCCCTGAGCTACAACATCACTGGCATGGTGTAGCACTGATTCAATCTTAATGCCAATCCTCTCCCAGCACAGTACAAGCCACCTCATAGGCCATTTCAGCAGTCCCATACTCTACATCTCTAAGAGAAGTGGGGTCACAGTGGCTAAGGAGCTATTTGTGCTAGCTTGTAGCAAAGCTAAATGGTTAGCAATGACATAGCACCAGTCAAAAGGTTGAAGCAAAAGAAACAGGAAAGAGGGAAGGGAGTGTGTGGGTGACATTGTTGTAAAGGTGGATTTGGGAAGGAAGAAAAAGTAACAGGGGAAAAGTGATATAAAAAGGTTGCAAGGAGAAAAAAGAGGGTAAAAAAAGATTCCTAAACCACCCACAGAGTAGGAAGTAATCTCATTCCACGTGTATGCAATCAAGGCAGTGCTGCTGAAATTAGCATGAGTGGCTACGCTACATCTGAGACACACAGCTATGATGATCTGCTTTGATCGTCTTTTCTTCTGTATTCAAAATGACAGGTATCAGACATGGGGTTATTGTGCGGAGATAATGAGCGCTGAATATGTATGAAGAAACGTGTGCGTGGTGCTCACGCATCAAATCGTCTGGCCTCAAGTCTTAACATGTGGCGTACTGGAATCCGACAAAAAGCGTAAGAAGCATGAAATAGGAGGGAATGCGAGATTTTTGGCAAGACATGCCACACATGGTTTCACACAAGCAGGTGTAGAGCTGTGATGCGTGATACAATATCACATTGGGAAGGGCTTACACCTCAAAAAATAACACATTTATTGCAAGTTCTTCTTCAATGTATCTCCAGTAAACTTAAATGGGCCCTAAATCTTCAGAGTCTAATGGTCATCAACGGAGTCGGTCAAACTTTTGCTCAAAGATACAGCAATTTAACCCTTTGAAAACTAGGCTCGGTTTTCACTCCCGTTTCTTACAGGATTATGGCAAAGTCAAAGCATGCATTAGTTAAGCATGGCTTATAATGTCATTTTCAAGATTGGTTAGGCTACTTGGAAAGTTGGAAATATTATCATTTGGCATGTGAGTGGGACTATACATGTTCTAGGACACTTTTTATGTCAAAAACAAAGTGAAGCAAGTGAAATTGCTTGTTTTTTTATCTGTATGTCAGAACATTGTAGCCTACAGTATATGAATGATTCAAGGAGAATGTCAGAGTTTCATGGATATAAGAACTTTGTTGATAGGACATAATTATTTGGCTTAGTCTGGTAAAAATATGTACTGATAGTGAAAAATACAAAAAGTTCCAATTGTTATGGATTCTTTTCCATTTCTTTGCATTTGTAGAGTTTTGGCACTACATTTCCCATCATGCATCCCAGATTTTAGGGGTTGTGAGATTATTAACAGGATAAGAAAGAGAAAAACCCTGCCTTAGAAAATGTATCTAATTTTGGTTTCCTTTTCTGGTAAAATACTGGGTAGTTTTACCTCTTCAGACCTCCCAAAATATTAAAATTAGACAATCTCAGAAATCACTCTTTGGTGAAACAGCTCCTAACTCACTGGCGTGCGCAGAGTGTCACAAGGGGTCGCATTGCTTCATTATAAAGGGTCGTGTGGTACAAAGGTTGGGAACCACTACTTTAGGTGATGTAAACAGGTTTATAAGTGTAATGTTGCCATAGAGGTCAGCAAGTTAGCTGGAGTCTAACTTTTTGACTATTACGAATGGAAATTTTGGCTAAGCCGTGTCACGAAAAGCTATTAGCAGATCTTGTCATCTGGGTTAAAGTTGATAATTATTCCAGATCTGAAACTATAAGGAGCAACTTGAGTTTTAAAGTTGCACTGTGTGTATAATGTACTTGCATTCCATTTGACTCATTTATGACACGAAAAATGTGTCAAATGGGCACTAGGGGTTAAATCCAGACCTCCCAGTTAAAGGGTGGCCCCGTGATCTTCACCATGACCCCAACACAAAATACCCACCATTGTATGCACAGGGCTAACATGCAGCTGAGAAACATCTGCAGTGGGCCTATAAAAATGGCATGCCATATTGTTTGATGCCGATGCTTGCTGTGGAATGACATCGCTCACTCTGCCTATCCAGTTTCAACCCTTTCCTCAGTCCATCCCGTGGCAGAGAAAGGAGAGTATTATCGCAGTGTAAAAGGATCTCATTCTAACCCCCCCCCACCCCCACCCTCCCACCCAGCAGCGTGTGTGGAGAGTGGGAGGCACCACTGGGGAATGTGCACCTGCAATTTTTCTCATTTGACACAGTTGGTCTTTTGTAGGGTCTCAAGCCACAGGGAGATGCCTGTGAAAGTTATGGCTCCAGCCCTCTACCCCCACCTCCCAAAAACAGATATCTTCCCTGTGGGGGGGGGGCAAACATATTCAACATATTCAACAGATGACCCGACAGTTTGGCTGAACAGAAGCAACACACATCTTACCGCTTGAGAGCTATCAGATGTAAACAAAGCTCGTGACAAGCTGCAGATCCATATGGGCGAAGAAAAACAAAGACGGCAGTGAAAAAAAGTAAAATAAATACGGTTACAAGGAAAATGAATCAAGGTGATACTGAACACTTAAATGTATTCATATTTATAATCAATTGGCTTCTGTATTACATACGCAAGATGTTGATGGAACATAATATAATTCCTTTAATATACAGAAAAGGCCTCAAGAGGCAGATGTTTGTGTTTTTTGTGATCGTCGTGTTGCTGAGGATGAATTTCATTTTGTGTTTCACTGCCCCGAGTACTGTGACCTGGGGAGTAAAAATAAAATCCTAAAGAATGCTGATTTGTTTTGGTTGTCCGCAGGCAATAATGTATGTTGAGGTGGCTCTTTAATGGACAAGATTTATAAAAAAATGTGTGGTGACTAAGACCCTGTATCTCTCATACTATAATAGGACATTTCTGTTGTGAAAATGTGATCTTTTGAAGTATTCTGTTAATGGATCTATTAATGGATATATTAAGATGTGTCATTTGATAATCTTGGTTGCCATTGCAGTCCAGTGATGCAGGAAAATCAACCAACCAATCTATTAGGTCTACATTGACTTAAGCACTGTAGGACTTTAAAGGATAATTCCAGTTTATTAAAACTTGGGTCTTATTTTTGTAGTTTTGGCCATTGTTTTTATCAGTAATAATAACTTTCAATTCACCAAGTTCAGTACTGAAATCAGGGACTATGGCAACATTGCTAAAAGGGTAACAACCACCAGAGGTCAGAGGATCATACAGGTTTTAAACAAACTGTCAGGTGAGCCAACCCTATTTGGAAGCGAAAACAAATGCGAACGGTTAAAATCATGAGCTAAACCGTCTGTTGTAAACATCCATCCGTTTCCAGGCTGACTTCTTGGTTCAACTTTGACCTTCCGTACCCTGTTTTTCTGACTGTGGGCTCAGCAATTACTTTGGTGAGTACAATGTCATCACAAAACTAATAGAAATGATGGCAAAAACTACAAAAATATGACCCAAAGTGTAATGAACCAGAATTATCATTTAAGCAAAGAGTCAAAGGCTACTTTAGGGAGTATGTTTGGCAGGATAACAGTGATCCATGGCCTGAACTGATGACTCCTCCCATGTCTGACAGCTGTGGTGCGAGACTGAGGCCAAGCTGTGACCCCCAGAGTCCTGATACTGTACATCTGTAGAGGATGCTGAAGGGGCCAGTAAGAAAGATTTGTGTTCTTGTGTGTAGGAGGGTTTGAGAGAAGGAAGATAAAGGGAGGGAATGTGCACGTTTATCTGTGTGTGCAGTACATAAAATACATAAACTACAGTGTATTTTCCATCCTGTGTAAAGCACTAGAACTGTAAACAACTTGACCCTGGCATCTTTCCAAACAAGGAGGCCACGCTGAGGAGCTACCATTACTCTCGCGCTATCCATTCCCCTCTCCCCTTCCTTTTATTTTAATGAGAGCACAATTAATAAGGAAATGGAACGGCTTCCCAAAGGAGGCTGGTTCCTCCACAATGGAAGCCTTCTTTTGTCAATGGCTGTATTGAATTCCCCCTACAAGGCCACTGGGCCATATTGAAGGCCATCTCCAGTATCGCCCCACCTCCCCCACACCACCACCCCCAAATTCAAAAGGCTTTATTGGCACAAAAACAATGTTGCCAAAGCGTTGCTCCCTCTCTCTCTCTGTCTCTGTCTCTCTCTCTCATCCTCAAGGTCTCATGGGCTAATCTGTGCCACGGTATCATTTGACCCCCACCCCCACCCTTTCACTGCAAATGCAGACTTTACAATACTTCATATTGATTCGCTGAGATGAAATCGCCAGCTACTGTGCATGCTTGGTTTATTCAGTGACAGAGCTGAGAGAAGAGAGAGCAGGGTCATACACAATCTTGCCCATAATTGCCCCGCTGCGCCTGTGGTGAACTTTAAATGGCATCAGATCTTTAGTATACACTGCTTGTGTATGGATGCATTAAAATTCCTCCTCCTGATAGCTGCATAAGAAAAAGAGATCAAAAGGAACAATAACTAATTAATCCTTTACCCCTTGTGTTTTTAAATGATTCTCTTTGTTGGTCAAGTAAAGGTGGTATCACTTCACCCTGTCCTCTGAGTCTGAGTCGAACATCTGGCACCTGTATTTTCCTCTGTAGTTCTCTAATGCCCCCAATTGCTCCCGGAACACTCAACAACAGCGACAATGCCTCACGCACTAAACACTACAAGACTATAATCAAGACTTACCGACAATGCGCAAATGAAAGCAGAGAACCAGTTGTTAAGATGCTTTCATTGTACTGTTAAATAAAACATTTTAAAGAATAGGGTCTTCATTTGCAAGACTGCTTTCTTCTTTCAGGCTGCCATTATGTTGACTTTTTCACCAACAGAAAGTGCCAGTGTATCTCAGCTGGGGTACCTGGGAAAGCACTTCACTGTTTATTGTTTCATAAGCTGCACTGAAATAAGATCTGCATGTCTCAGCGTCATTGACCAATGCCAAAAACACTACAACTCAATCAATAGCCTCGCTAATGTGAAAGACGGACAGGCACAGATAGAGCTAGCTTAAGAAATATCAGACCACCGTGTACATTGCTGCCTATTTGCATTGCATTATCAGTCTTTTAAACTTTATAGTCTTAAAGGAATAGTCTGACATTTTAGGAACACTTTAGGATACTTAAATGGCAAGATCAATACCACTCTCATATCTGTGAAGCAACCGCCAGTAGCCGGTTAGCTTAGCTTAATTTAGCACAAAGACTGGAAACAGCTAGCCTGGCTCTGTCCAATGGTAATTTCTTGCCTGGGAGCAGTAACTTCCTGGAGTCTAAGCTGGTTTAAGAGGGCAACGTGTGTGCTAACAGTAAGCTAATTAAGCTACTGTTAGCTTTATTAGTGTTAGCAGCTAATGTTACTTGACCCTGAGTTACAGTGACATGCACCCATACAACATTATTAAAAATACAAAATTCAGAAGCATGACACTGACCCAGGGACTGAGGTAAACAATACTCAGTCAGCAGTATTTTTGTGGAAAATTCATCCAGCTTAGTGACTGACCAAAAACTTACCACTGGCTGTATCACTGCACATGTTTACTATTGTTTGTTGGGCAAAAGACATAATTTTCTGGGGCATTTCTGATGCAGTATTTGAAATAAAAATGATTTATTTTAGCCACAATTTATTTTTTTTATTCAAAAAAAAGTAAAAAGCTAATTCAAATTACATATTCTCAATATAATTACATATCATTACAAAATCTGTGATCTTGGACTGAGTAGCTAGATTCATACTGAATCGTATGAGAGGGAGAGATACACTTCCCCCAACAACCCCTCCTACACACAAACACACATCCATAAAAAATCAAAATATGCATGTTATTAGCAACATGTGGTTTAAATAGGGGAGATTCTAATCTGAATAATTAGCGAACACGCATATAGTATGGCCTAAGGCATGTATCGTAATCATGTGCTGCTGCAGTAACAATTCATCATGTGGGCGGGGGGGAAACTGACAGCCTCACCATGCTTCACTCACACGCCGTCATACCCTTACCCATGGTTGTGAAAGCCTTATGGTGGAAACTAAGCTTAGGGGGGGGGCCAATCCTACAAAGCTGATACATTTGCATATACAGCACTGTAGTGTCTAACATTGCAACATGTAATCATCTGCAGAGTCTTTCACAGCAGCTACTGTGTCATCAGAATGCAAATATGCACCAGCTACATGCATGTGGACACGGATTTATTTTACAGGCGAGGGATAAAAAAGCATACGTTGCTTGTATAGATTTCACAGTGTGGCTCAGGAAGGAAAAAGTAATTAATTTCACAAATAGAGCAAAGCATAGGTCGGTGCATTGTCTCTCTGCGTGGTTTCTGTTTGCCCTTCCTGCTCCTCACATTCCGCCCACACCCCAAATTACTGCCTGACCCCTGCTGTTATGCAGTGTGGGAAACCCTGTGGTATTGCACGCCCACCATTTTTGCCCTGCGCGCTGGTCCGCGGGGTTACTTAGCAATTCTCTCTCCACTCTGCCAGACACCACAAACATATACATGCACTACACACACGGGCACATTATGCAGCCTAATGTAAACTAGCATCCAGTGCCACTTGACCTTGCTGTCAATATCTGTCCTCATTAAACACCATTTGGCCAGCTGCAAGTCCACTTTAAATGGCATCACCACCGGGCTGAATGAATGGGGAGTCCAATTCATTTATTTGGAAGATATACACAGGTCCCGGTGTGGACACCTATAAAACATGCAGAGGTATTTAACCCCACCCTGCCATTCTTAATGTTGCTGTCATTCATTCCTCTTGGGTTGCAAGTTCTGACAGCAATTTGGCAATGTCAAGCAGTCACTACTGATGCCATGGGCAGGAAAGGCCATTCTTTTATTCCCCATATCAAGCAGGTATTGATTTTTCACTCATTACAGTAGAACATAAAAAGGGAAGGGGATTTCTGAGAGCCATGCCAAATGCCACACAAATTGTTACTGGGGATAACATGGGAGCAAGAATACGAAGAAAACTGGATTTTAAACCCAGTTTGTTTAATTTCAAATCTAACAATTCTGTTCATATGAGGCCACATGTTCCGACAAAGTGAGACCCACTGCTGTACAAAAAGCTAAATAAATTGGCATTCAGAAAGGAGCTATGGAATAAGCTGGCATCCAAATGACAGCTGTGGAGGCCACCCTTAGGGAAGGTATAAAAACAAAGTAATTTTTTTCCATAACTGCGACACTATCATCTATTTTCAGGAAGACTTGTGTGGCTTATGGGAAAAGCATAATCTATTTCCAGGAAAAAGAGAGGCAAATAAAAAAATTTAAAAATCTGTTAAAGCATTAAACCCAAGGCATTTTTAAGAATCTCATCAAAACCATTTTCAAAGCGATCAAACTTTTATGTGAAAGTCAAGTAACAAAATTACTTAAACTAAACATTTTGCAGGCAATAAAATGCTCTATCATTCTCTCCTCCAGTGCTCAAAAGCAACACTTTTTTTATTTATTCTAATCAACCCTATGCTTTAGACTAAACTGAATTATGTTTATCATCACGTATGGGGTTATATTGCACAGATCAAGTGCAGTGACCGTGCACCGGGGACGTACTAATGTCACCGGGCACAAGCTAATGTTTTCCTGCCTGCCCGTTTAGTACTTTTGTGGCCTTGCCTTGACATTTATTGCACCAGTATGTGCAGTACATTCCACATTCTGAGCTCCAGTTTGAGGGATGTTGCACGCATTTTCAAACCCTCATCCAGTGTGAACGAGGCGTACTATCCTGCACAACTCGCTCTGGGCTCTAACATAATGAACACACAAACGAGGCTGGAAATACGAGTTTTTAGCAATGCTAGCGGTGTGGCAATGTCAGTCACTCCACCACTATGGTCCAGACTGAAATATCTCAACATCTACTGGATGGATTGCCATGAGATCTTGCACAGACATCCATGGGCCCCAGAGGACTTCAGTGATCCCCTGACTTTTCCTCTAGCTTCGCCATGAGGTTCACATTTGTGGTTTTGAGTGAAATATCTCGACAACCATTGGATGGATTACTATAAAATTTTGTTGAGACATTTATGTCCCCCTCAGGATGAATTGTGATCACTCAGGTGATCCCCTGACTTTTCCTCTAGTGGCTTGACTTGCTGATGTTAGCATTTAACTTAAAGTGCTTCTTTTGGCCTAAGAATACAAAAAGTTCAAAAATCTACAATTATACGTTTTGTATATGAACATTCAAAGTTATTTTAAATTTTTTGTCTAACATGATTTATGACCACTGTCACACTGATATAATACAACATATGTTTTTCTATAAAGTAATAGCAATTTATATCCTTTGTACTGTGCATGACATGCACTGTATGTATATGTAAAATATACTGTATATGTAGTATGAGCACAGTATGTGGTACTCACCCAGCCATGCAAAATGTAAGTCAAATGTAGGCTATGCAATATTATTACAAGTGGCCATAATAATGTAAAACAAAAGACAGAAAATTTGTATGCTCATATGCAAATAGATATGCATGTGAGCACAATAGGGATACGCATGTCAATGTTTCCACAGACCTGAAAGAACTGAATAGGAATAGGAGTCAAATGTTTGTTATGTGATTGTGCTTAAAATGTAAGCTCAGCCTGACACCTGCCTAACACTAGGAACCATTATTTGACCAATTTGGGATCAAGCGCCTCCTTCAGCTGCATCTCACCCATAGTTATTGATCGGGAATGAGCTGGTAGTTGAGATCAGCACACAATGCATAGCACTGCGCAAAGTTTCCCCAATATTCTTGGCCCACTTCTGTTACTTTAAGCCTTCCACCGCCCACTCATATTACACCTCAAAATATATAAGGCCTGTTTTCTTCTCATTGAGAATTTGGCTATAGAAAACCTACAGTCATTGAACGCTTTTTCCATTTACTTTCACCAGAGTGAAACAATGCAACTCTAATTATCCCCTTACTTCACCTTCATGAAACACAGACACTGTTGAAAGTTATTTTCTTAATCTAATGTCACATACAAATGCATATATAATTTACCCCTGCACTGAAGTACCGTATCTGCCTGTACATTAAGCCGGTGCAAATGAATGATTGACATCCGCCCACTCCAAAGCCCACTTATTTTCAGTGCTTCAAGAGGCACCTCACAGTCACAACAAAACAGTACATGCCTCAGTAGGCTCTACAAAGAACATTCTCCCGCTTTGAAATATGAGCTCAAATAAATCATTTGTTTAATTAATTAAGCAAATTAGGCAAATCCAGGGATGCCTTGGCGGATGGAGTCGGTGCCCTGGCACAAGGAGATTAATTAAGTGGATCGGGTACGGGAACAGTGAGACTGACGCTGGAGTTTAATGCTCTTGTTTGGTTAGATACAGCTAACCATAGCATATTGGTGCAGACACCTCGACGTGAGCAACAGAGTGTGTTTGTAAGGTGCATGTTGGCTTGGATTCAACTTTGTGTAAGCTCTGCAAGAGAGTACGGGGCCGTGTGAATGAAAGAAAGGGATGGGTTAAAAAAACCAACATTGTTCCGAGAGCTACAAAAACCTACAAACACACACATATGCTGAACAGATGCGTTGGGCACACATCTGTCTCGCTGTCTCATCCATTACGTACCTATCCCGCCCCCAGGCAGGACGATATCTGCTTCCAGGCTTGATGTATGCACTAGTATCTGACCATGAAAAATATGTGTCAGACTTCACGCTGTCATCTCTTGGATTGGTCCACGAGCCGTCATCCATTATAGCGGCTATGTCTCCGAATCCATGGGGTGGTATTAAGTGGAATGAATATAAAATCCTTCCTGGAGCATTTTACATGCACAGAAACGCATGATTAATGTGCTGCTCAGGCATGGCCAGAGTGTTTGGGACATTGCTTTTCCATTGTTATTCACCGTTACCAAAACAATGACAAGGATGCGTTTTACTTATTTTTCAACCCACTGACTGCATTTGTGATAGAACCTTTTATTAATCTTGCAAGACTTTGTAGCTATACTCACACAGACAAAAGGATCACATGCAAGCCTATACACAAACAAAATACACATAACTTCACCCACACACAGCCACACATCCCCACCGCTGCTTAAGCTGCATTCTATCATTTACTTTCTTTTTTTGGTCTCGCTGCTGTGACGCATGTCCAGAAATATCCCACAGACAAGTGTAAAGTGTCAGACAGCTGGCTACGTGTTGACATACAAATAAAGATAAGAAAAGGCAGGATGCTGTGCTCCAGTTGCGAACTCTTGGCTAACACGGTATGTGCAAGCGTGTGCATTTTTCTGCACACATGTTGTGATTATTACATGTGAAACTTGGCATGTGTGTCAACAGAAACAGCGCTATTCCCTTTGTTTGATTCCATTCATCCGTGCACATGTGTGTGCATACCTGTGCCTGACTGTAGTGTATATAGACAAAAGGGACTATAGATCCCAAAGTAGGCCAGCATCCCCCGGAGTACACATTTCCAACACTCTCAGGGAGAAACACGCACAATGACATCGTGGTGAATATTCCCGCTAAAGCTTCCCCAGCTGCAGAACAATTCATTGGCAACATCTGGCCGTGTCTGCTTATAGCATCAGGGTTGGAGCTGGGTGTTAAGTGATTCCTTTTTCCTAATAAAACTGCCAAACTATTTACTTGGGATATCAACCACTTAATCTGGTGTTCAAACAAGCCCAAATGCTCATATGTGGTTCCTTTAGGGCATTAGTTACAGCACCAAAAACCATAGCTTGTAGATGGTTTGTCAGTTTGATGTCACCTATTCCCATGGGATCAATGAGTGATTGATTGTTTGGGTATGAGGAACAAAGCAGAATGATTGATTTAAAGGACTGGGAAGGTGTTTTTGCAAGTTTTTTCAGCCCATTTATGACAAATCGTGCGCACATTGCTGCTGACCATTTTCCAAATACAATGCAAACTGCTCTTAAGGTTGATGCATGCTTTTTCCTACCTTTTCATACCATACTGACATAAGCTAAAAAGCAATGGCAGCCTGGAAGGTAGTCAAATGCAGTCACCGATCCAGAAAAACGACGGTATGCTTGGAAAAAGTAACACTGCACTCAAGTATATTAGATTTGGGATAAATGGGATAAAACATGCAAAAACACAACTCGTTCCTTTAAATAAACTGGCTGTTACAGCATGTCTACAACGGACACGTTTCAGCCGCATTTCTCAGTCGTCCATCTTCTTTAAACCACTTCACATCCATCCCGCATGACACTTTCTAATTGGCTGAGGCTGGTTGTCCTACAGTTACTGTTTATCCAGCCAAATGGACCATCGATATGCTTCTCTCTAATCCCAAGACGTGCTTAAATGCTTTTTGTTCTGATGGTCACAATAGATTTCTAGTAAGAAGACTGTGTACACTTCTTAAAAAAAAAAAATGCCTGAAAGTGCAACTAAAATGCAGCAGACAGACAGAAGATTCCCATGGATAGGTCGAGAGACACTTACATGCTGCGTGATTGACACGGCAGTTGTAGACAGCACTTAAGAGTCAATGCTAATCAAATACAAAGTCAAGAGGTTAAAACTATAAGGACCAATAACACTGACTGCACACATGCAGCATCTACTATGGTTCTTTGTGCATGGGTATCCTTGCCTGTGTGTCACTTCTAATTGCGTGGGTTTGTGTGCCAGCAAAAACAAGGATATGCAGTTGTGTGTTAATATATCTATGTAAGTTCTCTAAATAAATTGTACTAGGACTCCTTAGATAGTTTCTTGCCAATAAATATTTGAGTGGGGAAAAAAGAAATAAGGAAAAAGGAAAGAAAAAAAAGGAAATATAAACTACAACAATACTGCAGCTAGTGTTCGTATATTCATTAGTTGCTGAGTAATCAGCAGCTCTTGCACACACAGCAGTGTCCATCCCACATTATTGATAGGAGGGGGTCTAGCTAGCGTTGGCTAGTGTTCTTTCATGGGTCCAGTTGTGGTGTTGGCAAATAACCAGACTGTCAAAACTCACAACAATGCGTAGCCTTGTGACCTCAGCACTCCATACATTACTCCATGATTTCAATCGTGACACGGAGTTAATGTACAGAGGCATGATGTCACATTGGGAGTGTTCAAATCACAGATGGGACTAAGCAACAGCTAGAAACCCCAGCTGGTTGACTGCCTGTTTAGCCTTTGTAATTAAAGCAGTATTACAAACCACACAGATATTGAACCAATCAAATTACCAGTACCCACACCATCAGTCGGAACCAAAAAAGTCATACCCCTGGAAAACATGTCGGGTGTGCTATTACTGCAGATACGTACACAAGTTAAAACAAACACCAAGGATATGTAATGATTTCTTAGCAAAAATACATTTTCATTTCAACTTTAAAAATGCAACTGACCACTACTAAATCAGCTGCCATATATTGCCTCAACCTCTGGTCAACAGAGCTCTCTAAAGAGACATACGACACATTGCCGTCTTCTGACCTCTTTCCATTGAGCATTAAGGCAAAACTAATGATGCCGGAAAGTGTGCTTTCATTAGCACTGGATGGTGCGTAGGTATCACAGCACAAAAACAATTCAATTAGCTTCAAATCTCACATTAATGGTTTTAGCCATATCAAATTAACATTGTTATGGGCTACTGCCCCACTCCCAACACTCCCTACATCCAAACCCTAGTTGATTGTGACCAACTGCCCCATCCACACACACGCACACACACACACACACACACACACACACAAGCCACCGGACCACCACCACACGTCTTTTGATTTGAATTTAAATGACTTCATTTAGTTTGCCTCTGAAACAATCCACAGAAGGCCAAAGGGAAACGCTGCAAAACTACGGCAGTTTCCGCTTACCGAGACAAGGGAAAAGAAAGACTTTGCAACTTAATCTTAAGATCTTAATGCGTGAAATGATAAAAGAAGAAGACTTTTTTTTTTTCCTCCTCCTGCAATTCTCGCTATACGCACCACAAAGCCAAAGCAGTGTTAATGATTCTTTGAAAGTAATTTCAGTTCATTTCCTTTTGCCAGGAGAGCAAGAGACTGAGATAAGAGAAAGAGGGACAGATCTAAAAATAGGTAGGATATCAGAGAGAGAAACAGAGAGTGCAAATAAGAAAAAGTGCCGCAAAAAAAAAGTTTCAGGGAGTTTAGGGAGTAAAAAACTGCTAATTAGCGAGAGGAACTAGATAGGCGTCGAAAAAGGAGACAGACAAAGTCAGAGGCTTTTATCACAGTGGGCTGACAGAATCTGGCACTTAAATAGCAAAAGGATGAAATTCTGATACGGCTTCAAACCATGCCAGTCACAGAATACAAGAGGGCCTCACATCTGCACGTCCACATAGACACAAACACAGACAAACACACGCAAGCTCTAATGAGCCAAACTCACCCATAGCGGCTGGTGCGAAGAGGCTGGCGAGGACTAGCAGGCGTGCGGTCCACATGGCCTCCTCCTCTTACCGCCCGCTGCTGAAGGTCCCGGTTGAGGTCAGTCTTCTGCTGGCAAATGCCCGAATCGGGTGCTTCTTTTATGGCACGGTTCCCTCCACTGTGCCACTCTTCCCACAAGACCACAAGTCCTGTTGCTCGGATGCCAGATGCCGTCCAAAATCTGTCATAACAAATAAAAAAAACATACATATCAGCT
The DNA here is from genome assembly GCA_008360985.2 of Macquaria ambigua. Classification (NCBI taxonomy): domain Eukaryota; kingdom Metazoa; phylum Chordata; class Actinopteri; order Centrarchiformes; family Percichthyidae; genus Macquaria; species Macquaria ambigua. The sequence goes on from VMKM01000046.1 coordinate 698,273, forward strand.
GAACAGAAAACTTCTTTGTTCATTTACAGAAACAATGGGAGTGTTTTTCCAGTAAGAAACACAACAGATGGATGCACCATGGCTTTATCATCCTTGTGCGCGGTCCTTATGGCACTGTGGGTTTCAAGTTGTCATCAAGTGACACGGTGCAAGTTGCTCAATCTCCAGTAATGATGAACTCATACCGGGTGTGATCAACCAAACGCTAAGACAGTGAGAACCACAAAATGTAATTTTGGATATTCTGTTGTTGTTTTGCTCATACAAAGTGTTAACTCCCCCACCTTACCAACAAATCACTCCCACAGAGAGACAGGGGGTGACTGATGAAGCTCACGCTGCATTGGGCCTCGACAGACAACTATGCATGTGTGGGGTGTACGTCTTTGCACCCACGTATGTGCTCCAGACCTTGAGTGTATTCTTGCGAGGCCTGATGGTAACTGACATAAGAAACGTGGCTGTGTTTTTCCCTTTCCTGTGGGCATGAGCCATAACTTCACAGTTTGAGTTTTTGCACCTGTGAATGCATTTGCACGCCCTAAGAAGCGAGTACTGAACTCGCAGGCTTCGCTCCAGAATTCCAGTCGACAAAATGGCCAACCAGATACACCCTTGACCTCCTCTAAGCTCACGGGAGTGCCGTCACCAGTGAAGTCCTCCCACTGGATGAAGTCATCGCTAAGCTATTGCTAGAGTTAAAAGAAAATGAGTTGCAAACATCAGATGTGATTTACATGGTGTCTTGATTAACACTTAAGGTGTGCAGATATTCAAAAAAATGGTGCGTGAAAGTTTACAACTCCACATCCCATAAGCCAAATATGAATATAAAAAACACTGTTAGATGAGGAGAGGAGATTGAGATTATCCCCATCAAACCCATATCATATTAAGGTTAAGTCAGCTTTAATGATTAGGCGATCCAAACCCCTGTCCCCCTATCCACCATCAGCCGTGATCTGCTGCAGAAACATAATCTCTGCAAAATGATACAAGCCAAAGAGTGCACACAATGCGGCCACCCTCTACACAAGCATTATCCTTGCACATTAGGCATTCCGTACTGCATTTAATTCCATTGTGGGACGCCAGAAAATCTGGTCACAAAAGGTCAAAACATGAGCACTGCATCAAAGGACAAGGCACTTGGGAAGCTGACTGACATCAAAATCTCAAATTATACCAACACTACATTTTAAATACACCTCCTACCTTTTATCAGACTCTCCACATCCTTCCCCCGCATGGAGTTACGTATGCTTCCTTTATCACTGGATTCTGATGGAGCAGTGACATTTCCTCATCTCAAAATCTAGCTCTTAATCCCCATTCAAAAATCCTGCATTAATCAGATTTTTTTTTGAGCAGATATTAATGGGTTTAAGAGAAGGGCAGCAAGCCTATCACGAGTCTCTGCATAAACAGACCATTTGGGCAATATTAAGAGGTTAAAAGTCAGTGTGCTCATCAGTAAAGTCTTGGCAGAAGGCCATGAGCGAACGAAACTAGAGCTTGAACAACTCGTCTGAACCACATCTACTGTATTGTTGACTTCAGTCCTTGTATATATATATATATATATATATATATATACTGAATATATATGACGGCAGGAGTTTTAAGACGTTAAAATAGCAACGTGAAAGAGTGCATTTGATCAAAGAAATATCCTTGTGAGTAAACAGCGCTTTTAATAAAACGCTCCGACAGCTGCAGGAGAGCTAAATTAAATATGACATCAAATCAGATACTGTGACTCCCTTGACAACAAAATACATTATTCCAGGAATAATCACATTCAAATACACTGTCCAAGCGGCAAATTGGACCTGAAGTTTAGACTTATAGGACAACTCCTAAATTGGTGGTGGAGATTGTTGAAAATATATATCAGACAAGACAATCTACCACTGATTTCCACTGTAAGAATATCGGCATGTTTTTTTGCAGGTTTGCACCCAAACTTTCACAAAAACACGTAGGGAGCAAGTAACAGGAGATAGAGGCTGTTTCTCTGTTTTGTAGTGGAAGAAAATGAGAATTTGTAGCCCTCTGTGTGTCACCGTGTGTACTGTATGTATCTGTGTGTGTGTGTGTGTGTGTGTGTGTGTGTGTGTGATTGCGACTCTATGCGTCAAATCTCACAGCAACTACTTGCACAGGTGTTACTTAGAAATTAGCACATAAAATGTAAAACACTTCACTATCACAGTTGTTAATTTGCTCTCTAAAGAAAAAAAAACAACGTGTCTATCAAATGCAAAAAGAACACATCATAAAATGCATATTTATGAGAAGGGCTTGGACCCAGATCAATGCAAAAAAAAGGAAGGAAGTTAAAAAAAAAAAAAAAAAAAAAAGACAGAGCGGTAGTCCGGCATTGCCAACTCGTCTTGTATTCCAGAAGGAGCCTTATGATACATTATGGTGCTGACGTTTCAAGGGTACTTGTTCTGAGGGGGATTTTGGATAACTCCCTTAGATAAGCTGGCCAACATTTTAGCGGGCCTAGCAGCGGCCACAGCTTCTGTTCTCAGCCACATCAAGGAGACTTCTTCATTACTGCCTCGCTGTTTCCTGCAGAACTTCTTTTTCTAATCAGGGACGATGTTGTTTTTGTTATTTTAGTAATCGTGTGCGTGCCAACGGGGCCCAGATGAAACCTGACAGATTTAATTAATTGACTTCTCTATCTAGTTAAAGCAAAACGGAGCCGGGTGATATAGACAGTAACAGCAGCAGTTGTTGAGGGGGGAAAGTATGTTGTCTCACGGCAATCATGCGACTTGGAGAAAAAGACAAATGGAAGGCAAAGAGCATTGAGGGAACTGGAACCTATTAGCTTGATTTAAGTTGGATCCAAAATTAAAGCTGTATTCAAGGGGCTAAATCATTGCGACTAAAAATGCCAAAGAAAATACATAGGAATTTTTCTCACATGTGCTACAAGTTTCAGTAAGTTCAAATATACATTCATTATTCATGTGTGGTAATATTGCAAATGACAAAAACACCTTTCCGGAGAGGTGTCGAAGATGCTCGTGTTAATGAGATTTCAGCGTTAAAAGCTACAAAAAGATGTTTGGCTTTCCTGATTTACTACTAAACACCTCCCGCTATCGTGATACTGATAACGCTCCGGTGCTCCTCGAATTGGGCGAGAGTCAAATGTGTTATGTTGTAATTAGGCACGATGTGTGACTGTGCTTTGTCAATGACACCACACCTGGAATAAAAATGTCTCAGGAGGGCAAGAACCCTGGAAACCTAAATAAATTCCATACAAAACAAAAAGAAAAAAAAGAAAATCATAATATACCTGGCATTTGGTTTATTACCTGTCACCACTATAGTGTAATTTCTCTCATGGAAAATTGGTGGAGGCCATTTCATACATTTTATATAAGCCTGGTCAGCCTTCTTGCTATAAATTGTCTCAGGCTTCCTTTCCTTTCTTTCTTTCTCCTGAGTGCAAGAGCATTTGCCAGAAGTAAAACACAGTATGCCAATTGTTTTACATGCTTTTTACATCTACTTTTCATATTTAAATAAACAACTACTAGTTTACATATGATTCACTGTGGTTGCTGAGCAGCATCACTGCACCCTGCTCTGGCTCTAGCAGATGAAGCCAAATCCATTCTGAAAAGATATAAAGATATTTTACAAGAACGAGGGGTCATTCAAAATCCTGTGATTATTGGGAGTACTATTTTTGTACTTTACCGGATTGAGTGTTAATAAACTATAATGCATTATTTCCAAATGCTTTTTCCATTTCCCCATGTAATGGACTGGCAGAACAAAAAACAGGTCTTACAGTGTTGCTAGGGGTGGGTGATATGGATAAAATATTTCACCAAATGTAATTTTATACTGAATATAAATGTATATCACAATATAATAATTTAAATTAAATTGAGAAACAAATTAGAAATAAAATAACCAAATGTAAATGTGTTTTTTAAACCAGCAAATTACCTGACAAATAAAGATATTGCAACCCGCTGATGCAAAAATCCTGTGAATCCAACATGGCCATAAAGCAGTCCTGCTTATTGATTTGTAACATTGCCCACAATACAACCACAGGGATTAAAGAGGTAGATAAACCAAAAAACTGTTGACAATTATTTTCTCAATTAATGAATGAATCGTTTGGCCTATAAAATGTCAGAAAATGGTGGAAAAAGCCAATTACAATTTCCTACAGCCCAAGGTGATGTCATCAAATTGTTTGAAAACTGACTGAAACAATTAATTATCAAAAAAAAAAAAGTTGCTTTAAAAAGTTGATTATTTTTCTGTCAATTGACTAATCAATGGATTGGCTAATTGTTTCAGCTTTACTGATATGATTGTCATGAAGAGGGTTTCATTCCAAATCTCTTCAGATGATTCCTAACTTTACTTCCAGGTCAGCTGTGACTATACATTTTCATTTTAAATCTTTTTAACGATGGATACGGATTTGTTCAGGTGCAGCACTCTCATCTCTGTAACCCGAATATAAATGGTGAGATGGCCATCACACTGATGCACATCACCACCTGGGGGCATTTCTCCATCTGCCACTTCCCGACCTGAGGAAACCAAAGATGGTTTCCATTAATCCAGATGCGTTCCATACAATGCTTCTGCAACAAAGTGAAACTTGATCCTCAGTGTTATCTGATGGGGGCATACTAAGTATGATGTTACTAGTCACGCCTGCTTGAAGCCCTCCCACGTAACACTATGTAATGAAGTGGTATCATGTTTCCGGGTTAAGTATCATGTCTCAGATTTTCAACTGTTTCATGTCCAGATGCTTATCGCACCAGTGGGGAGGACTTGGTAATTTTTATGAGACAGTGTGTTCATGCAAATTAAGTGTCTCATATAAAATGAATATTAATCAAGCACACCGTCTGCATACAGTGTGATTGATGAGCACTCACTCGGAAATCTTAGGAGATGAGCTGAGATGATTAAAACTGAGATGATCCTCTCCTTCTAGAGTTAAGGATTCTTTTTTTCCCACTTGGTTGGGCCTCCAAATCTTGCTGATGGTTTAGAATTGAGGGGTCAGTTTTTATAATACTAAATACAACGGAAATGTCAAAATCATGCTTTTCTAATGCGACTTGAAAAGTGTGAAAAACTGAAGGTAAATAGAGAGTGCTCTTTTAAGGCACTGTGTGCATCCCTGGAGCTTGACAACGTGAGCAGCAAGGCATTCACTCATACAATTGGTTTTCCACAAGGAACCCCAACACTGCTAGCCAGTGACAGGCAGATAATAGCGCTAACTTTAGCCTGCACAGTCTCTGAATGGTCCTATATGATAGGCTTGTTGAGTGTGACTGATGGCTCGGGTTAAATAATGGGACCGTCCCTCCTCCCTTCCGTGCGCACAAAAGCATTGCAACCTCACCTGACACACAAAACACTTCCCAACTGCAAGACAATAGAAACACAATCCATTAGAGGATATTACTTGCGCACACAATAAAAAAAAATTAAAAAAAACCCTAGCTGCAAAACAAATAAAACGAATTACCATTACACATATTTAACAGTACACAACCATACAATAGGGATGGGTTACATTCCCACAAGGGACAGAAATAAAAGCACAAAGACCTGAGCGGACGCACAGTTGGGTGAATAAATGCAGATAGATGCATCGTTTAGAGGCAGGGCAAATCTGCCTTGAGACAGTTCTCCATTATAATGCAAAGCTCAGACACTATCCATTTTCCACGTCTTCCTTCTTTCTATCCTCCCTCTCTTTCCCTCTCAGCATATCTTGCCTAACGCAGCACAAATGGATCCCAGACAAAGGAAGAAAGAGAGGAAGAGGCGGGGTAATAGGCAGGACAGGAAAGAGAGAGGGATGGACTATCAAGTATTGGGAAAGGGAGGAATGTAAAAGATTGAGGGATGGAGGATAAGAGGGTGGGAGGACAGACAGAGAAAAGGAAATCCGTGAGATAAATGAGAAAGACGGATGGAATGGATTCGTAGAATAAAAAAAAAAAAAACAGAAAATAGAAGAAAGGGATATTAGCTGATATTTGAAGGTCATGAATCGCAGTGTGAGTGAATCCAACGTACAGCCCTCACTTCAGCTGCTGTTGCCAGAGTGGCTCAGGTGGGCAGGTTACCATGACAACCTTACCTGTTGGCCATTAATCACCTACCAGGACCAATTGGCATGCTGTGCCCACAAACACTGCAAATCATTATGTGGCCAGGCCTGATTTTGGATGTGAGCTAAAAGGCGGCACATTACATGACTGCAGGGGACTAAACTGCATTGTGCATTAGCAAAAAGACTCCCAGTTTTCACGGTCATATAACAAAGATAGAGATATGGAGTATATGGATTTAAAACGCTGTGACCTCAAAGGTAAATCCCATGCACTGTATGGATTTCTGTTTAGACAGAAACATCAATATATTGCCAATGTATTACGCTGACAAAAGCAATTTTCGAAGATACAAGTTGACAGCATTGATAGGGTTATGGGTGACCTCATCTATGGCACCATAGTCTTAGCATGATTTTTAGCCATGTTAGCCGCCTAGCTCTAGAGATGGCAATGTTTGTCTGAAGGTCAGTCCACCACTTTGGTCCAGAATGAAATATTCCCTAAATTAGGTACTCACATTTGTGAGCCCACTGACTTTGGCGATGCCCTGACATTTGTGGTTTTTAGTGAAATATCTCAACAACTATTAGATGGATTGCCATGAAATTTGGTACAGATATCCATGGTGTCCACAGGATGATTCCTAATAACATGTGATAATGTGATCCCAAAACCTTCCATCTAGCTCCACCAGCAAAGTTTTGTACAGACCTTCATGTTTCCCAGACAATGACTTTTCCTCTAGCGCCACCATGAGGTTCACGTTTGTGAGTGAAATGTCTCAATAACCAGTTAAACTCAGATGGTGAATATGGTAAAGATTAAGCCTGCTTCAAATAAGCATGTTAGCATTGTCATTGTGAGCATGCTAGCATGCAGATATTACCATTTAGCTCAAAGCATATGTAGCCTTACAGAGCACCCAGGTGAGGCAGTAGACTGTTGAAGCTATAAATACATGTGAATGAGCTGATAATGGATTAATTCTGATTGGCTAACAAAATGGTAAGACTGTCAATCTAATACAAACCGCTTTACTTTTTTCAAAATGGACAACATATGGCCAGAGGATGGTTGTAAACCACATGAAGCACTGTAACAATGAGCATCATACAGCATACAAAGAAACACAATACAGGCCACACCCTTTCACGTGTGAAACAAAGCCGAACCAAGCCATTTTTCTAATTACTGCTGTCACTTTTCAGCACAGCCTGAACTCGGTCGAGACGTGTTTGGAGGGCATCTGCTCAGAAAACACACCCATTTTATTTTTATTTTTATTTGTATTTGACTTTTTCAGGTCTCAGTTTCCCTGCATTTTGTATTCCCTCTAACTGCATTTGCATAATTTTCCAATAGACACTTCATTCCCTGCCAGATTTGAGAAGGGAGAAAAAAAAAAAAGAAAATCACTCACACACACACACACACACACACACACACACACCCACACAAACAACAACAGCAATTTCAGCTCAGCCTCTGAATCAGAGGTACAGCAAATTCCAATGTCAATAACACTGATCCCAATGGCGCATGCATTTCAATATCATTATCTGATGCTGAGCCAAGTGCACAGAATATAATGAAATCTTAAAACATGAATTGCATAGCATCCCTGTCTGGGTAAATGGAATGCACAAAAGTACATTATGCATCATGCTGCATGCACTCAATACAGGCTTGATTACAATGTTAATTCTGCCTTCCATCTGGTCCTGCATGTCTGTGTTTTTGACCACAAATTGCTATGGTGTGTCTAGGTGGCATAATGATTGTAGCATGAGTGTTACCGATGGCAAGAATACGTTGTAAATGGTCTGGAAATGAGAGGTACGACTGTGTCACAAACAACCGCAGTGGTCACGACCACAGGGAATTCAAATGGGTTCCACCTGGACTCCACTCACAGCTCAATTAGAGGCAGAGCGGGAGAGGGAGAGGAGGGTGGGGGGGGTCCAGTGGTTTGAACACAAGTCAGGTGTGTGTATATATGCGTATATATCAATGTCCACTAAATGTTCAATTCATGCATATAAATGAAATGCTGGAAAGAAGTTTGGTACATTAGCAAAGCCACTGACCAAAGAAAAGCAGGGAGGGAAGTAAGAAACTCAGAAAACGACTTCATTCTTTGCTCACCAGGTAGTTTACTCAGTTATACAGGCTAAAAACTCTTCAGACTTAGTGAACCTATGTAACTTCTGCTGAGCCGCTGCCACTGTGGAGATAAATGACATTTACAGGATAATTTTAAATGTACAAAAGAGTACAAAAGCAGCAGTAGAGAGCTTTTTATTGCTTAGGAGTTGAATGTAATATTCCTTCTTTATAAAGTTACTTAATCTCGCTTTAAGTTACAGAAATATTTGATTTTTTTGACCAAATCCTGCATTCCATTATTGTATTGTATCATTGAGATCATTTTACATGACACAACATTTTAAATATATTTCCAAAAACTATCTTGATATAATGAGTCACTCTCCATAAGGAACATGGTGACAGTATAATTTTTGAACACAGTGGGGGAAAAAAGATTTTCTGCTACACTGCCAAACACTTGAAGGGCCCTTTTATTGAGGCTTAACTGTTGACATTTCATTCAATACATCTTTTGTTAGAAGCTGCTCTTGCCTGTTATTGTGTGAAATGTCTTGGTCCTAGCAATGTTCCTGAATGTGCAAATATCAATAGGAAAGTGTGAACAAATAATCGATGCAGCAATATATTGTGGTTTGTTTTGTTGCAAGACATTATTGACTGGCACCAATACTGAAATACATTCTTTTGTGATTGTTTCTTTGTTATGCCTTTTGACTTTATTTTAAAAATTAAAGCACTTTTAAAATAAAGTGAATAAATACAGCATATGAATAATTCTGGCTCTTTTAGAAATGATTGTCTTGCAACACATGGTACATTCTCACAGCTGTACCATATTTATTTCAAACATGCTGTATCATGTGTGAATGAGTATTGTACTGCGAGTTAACCTTTGCTCCCAAACCTAAACATGGCCAGAACTTTAAAGTTCGTATTCACCTAGTGTTTAAAGGTAAATAATCATCCAAACATAGTTGACACACAGGACAAGGGTCATCGTGGTGAATTGCTTTGTAGGCGTCCTTTTGTGTTGTCTAGCAGCGTTTAGAAAATGCAGGCTGAAATGCAAGAGAACTTCTCTTGTCAAGCCCTCAGTGACCTGGCTGTGGAGTGATCGATTAGCGAGCAAGAATAAACTTGTGAATGCCTGGCAGAACGTTCGAGGACCGACCTTTCAACTCAAAATTGAAAAGTTCAAAAGTGGAGGAAGAATGTGGGTAATACTACAAGATATTCAGAGAAATAAAAGTAAAACAATTTTCATTTCAGTTTTTTTTTTCTCTTTAAACTCTTTTTGTTGTTGGTTTTCACACACACTTCACAGTCAACCCACGCAGGCCGCTGTGAAAAGAAACAACCTTGAGTACACTGGCAACAGCTGCCAGCCAAGATCGTATGAACCATTTCCGAATCATTCAGGTCACCCCGAGAAGCCCTCCTAGTTGCCAACACTTCTTCCTCCTGTCTTCCCCGAGTTCAACCTATCACAAAATGCTCAGAGATAATCATCTATAATTGGGTATTTTGTTTTTCCAAGCCACAGGGAAGAGGTGCCTGCCGAGTAAAGTATGGAAGAAGTGTAGAGAGCTCGCGGGCTGTGGGGTCCCTCAGTCCTTACTCAGGCTAGTATAGAATGGAGTTTGATGAAAGTCTGATTGGTCTGGGCAAACATCCTCAAGGGGTACGTCTCCGGACAAAGAGAGCAATACTCTCCTCTCTTGTCGAGGCAAATGCTCTCAGGTCTGACAAATCACGACTGGTCTCGAGGTGCCTGGTCTTACCACAAGTTCTAAAACCTGATGAGATAGATGGTTCCCCCAAGGTTACATCAACCTCAGTCTAAATGTCTACTGAATTTCAAGTAAGCTTCTTGCTCTTCTTCTTGATGTACTTTTTTCCCCTGCAGCCCACTATGTACATTATACTAGCTGTGGGTGAACACAAGAGAAAAAGTGAGACATGAGACTTGCAGCAGCATTGCATAAACCATGACTCCAACTAATGTAGCACTTGTGTAATCGACTCAGCAGCATGGACTCTCATGCTGAGCTATTTACCAAAAAAAAGCAATTTAGGATGTACTGGTTTAATTTCACTAAATGCTGACTAATTCTAATGAAGTCATTAAAGACTTAGTTTGAAGTACAAATCTGCTAACACGAGGGATTTAATGAAGCGAATTGGGGACCACAAAGAGAGAACCACACTGACACCATGTTGATGCTATCGATGGTTCTTCTATCCGCGCCGTTGGGGTGGAGGCGAGTTGATTAGATGATTTAGTTGTCAAATCAAAACATGAACGAAGAGTAGATGTAGTACGCAGGGGGGAGGAGAGGACACTCCTGTGACCTGTGTGCGCCTTTGTGTTTTTATGCACTCAGACACACTTCGGGGAGTGGCGCACACACAATCCAGTGACCTTGCACTGTGTCTCTTGGCTGAGCGGTAGAATGTGTTTGGGTTGGACTCAGCAGGCAACCTTTCTAAATCTAAAAGCGGAGGTCTCCCGGGGTGAGGCAGCCACATAACGGTCGGGGATAGTTAGCGAATGTCAAAGTACAGGAACAGACTGTAAACCACGGCTTTTACAGCGCCCGTGATTGGACCTTACACACATACGCATGCATACACACATTGGACTGTTACAGGCTGCCACACTGGGCAGGCTGTTACAGAAATAGCCTTTAGTCCAAGAATTAAAAATGCACAATATGGATTCAAATAAAGGGTTTGGATAGATGGACCTGGAAGGCCTAACAATTGCGGTATGATTGGCATGGAAAGCATAATAATAGGGTTTGCATCCACCTCTGTAGAAAATGTAATATTGTGTGTTTGTTGGCTGCGGGGATACGCTGTGGAAGACAGAGCAAGTGTATGTACACACACTGTCTTATTCTATGACAAATACTCTTGCACAGTTGCTCACATCCCCAACCTCCTGCTCTTTCTTTTCTTCTTTCTCCATCTCTCTAAAACACACTTTAACTGACATAGCGTAGAATCATCACGGCTTGTGACCCAGGTCCAAGTCCTAATTGCACTCTGGTGTAATGTTATTCGTCCACTTACGCCACGGCCACAAACACCATCCTGCCCTCTCCACAGAGCGGATGAAAGCAAGGAAGTCAGTAATTGCTTTTGACTTTCCAGAGTACCGCACCCCAAATATGTGGAAATTTCACAGACCCACTCGGAGCACAGTCTTTTTAATGAGATTGCCGACGGGATAACAGAGGACTCTTGGTTAAAGGCATTGGCCATTTACCAATCAATATTGAGCGTATCAATGCTAAGAGGTCTCTGGGAGCAACCTGTATTTAATTTGGCCAAAAAGATTGGCCCATAAGGTTTTAAAGAGAAGTCATCCAGCTAGTTTTTCATGCCAAAGTCATGAATTCTTTTAACCCATTTAACAATCTTTATAGTGTCTTTGTGGTCATTTGGTTAACCATTCTGATCCAGACTGAAACAACTGTAGGATGAATTATAATGAAATTTTCTACAGACATTCATGGTTCCCAGGTGATGAATCCCAACGGGTTTGGTGACCCCTGACTTTCTGTCTCGCACAGTCATCAGATTTATAACCAAATACCTGCAAGATTAATGACATTTCCATCAGCTTCAGCTGTACTTTGTGTTTGGTGCTAATTAGCAAATGTTAGCATGCTAACACGATGAACTCAGATGGTGAACCTGGTAAACATTACACCCTCATTATGAGCATGTTAGCATGTTGATGTTAGCATTTAGCTCTAATCAGCACTATGCTTCACAGCTGCTACTGTGGATGTAGGCTCTCAGTCTTGTTTAACCCAGATTGACAACCCTGCCTTTTGAAAAAAATCTGTTAGACAAAAATGTGATGCCATAATGCCCATCTGCATTCCCATTTGTTGTAAATTTAGAAAAGCTTAGGGTTGTGTACTGACTCACGGCGTCGGTGTCAAATCATTTTGACACTGATGCCAATCTCAGAGTGGCTCTTTTTGCATCGCTGATGATCCAAAACCTCACACCCTCACAGACAGAACAATATTGACTCAATTTCTGGGGAGTCCTGTCAGCTACCTCTATCCCATACTTACAGTGGGATGCCCAAAGCTCAACTGAAGGGGACTTTCCACCCCTCCATCCTTTCTCTTTTCATTCTCCTCATTTCATTTTTGTATCAATCCGACACTGGAATGTTATTCAACCTGCACAACAGGCCGTGAGGAGAATATGTGGTGGACCACCTTTAAAGCAAACTCAGAAACTCTATCCTACCCACTACCCCTTTGCAATCCACCCCCACCCTTTCCCAAATAAAGCTGGCCAAGGCAAAGGAGATTTTTTTTAACTTCTAAATCATGAGTGCAGGGGAGTCTATTTCAATGCCAGACTCTTTCCTTTGACTTAGACAGGGAGCAAAGAGGGGTCTTTGGGACACTCCAAGAGCCTGGCATGCAATTCCTCGACCAGTTGGTTTCAGCACAGAGGGGAGTCTGGAGTGGGGGGAGGGGAGGACTCTGCTCTGACAGACATCCAACACACACAGCTGATGCCTCAGACTGGCTAGTCTAATAACATCATCTGTGAGAGACAGTACTGGTGGATCTCATATTTATTACCCAATATGTCCATCGGGAGGGGTGGAAATATTGCAACAGCAGCCAACAACACAATGCTCATGTCAAGAATTTCAGAATGGATATAGTTAGGCAACTCTTGGCAATGCTGGGCATACAAATTGAGAAATGAGGAAAATGCCTCACAACTAGCATAATTATGGTTGTCTCTGATTAACAGATGACTTAGAACTCCCAGTACAGGGGCTGCCTTCTCTCTAAAAATCTGTTACCATCTTGAGTTTGAGAGGCTTCATTAAAATTTGATGGATACTTCCAAACTGAGATTGAAAAATGAGTAATGTGATGCAGCCAATGGGGAGGCTTAAATTCATGTGAATGGTAGACGCGACTCACATCACTTTAAAAATGTAAATGGTATAGCCTTGTATGAGACTATAAGTATATCACTGGGCCCATTTTACTTGGGAGGCTTCCTTCAGTGCAGTTTTGTATAATTCTCTGCAAACATTCACATTAAGGGTCATTAAAACAATAACAGCCAAGGAAAAGAAACTCTCAATGGCAAGCTGTAGTGTCTTCCATATTCAAAATGCATCTTTGCTTTATTACAGTCAGTGCATTTAAATGAACTTAAAGAATAAGTCTGATGATATTATATATTTTTTCCTTTTGTCAACATATCCTATGAAAAGACCAAAATCAATAATGATTTGATCCTACTAATGAGTATTGTCTGCCGTAGAGCTCCATTGTTGTCCAAAAACTATTGAAAAAAACATCAATGAGCCACTAGGTGATCCGTCATTATGATGACCATTGGCATCGTAGTTTATTTTGAGCCAATCACACATGCATCGTCCTGCTGCTGTACTACGGCACCAGATGTGTATTAATCTGCAGCTGAAAATAGTCCCCAACAAATGCCCCATTTACTCTAGCTTGAGTAAGATTTGCTAAAAACTACAGTGCCCAGCTGTTTTAGGAAATTACTTTGCTTATTTTAAAAATGAAAAAATCAGCCAAAAACACATTCCCAGTGTGTGTACGTCTCCGCAGTACACAAGCACCGTGCACTGTGTGACAATGTCAAGTGGTATGTAAAGTTGACTGTAAGAGCCTGATTCAGACAGCAGTAACACTTGGGATTATTCAAAACCTCGATTGCATTGCCCTTTCCCACTGATGTGTTAGAAAATTCAGTCATTGACATTTCGGTTCTTATTCTTTTCCTACTTTCATACAGTATTTTTCAGCGCTGCCTTTAAATACCACATGGTTTTAATTTAGTTTTGGTAAGGACAACAGCACACAAGATATTTCCACAATTTTCCCAGCAGACATTCTGTCAAACGCGGGGACCTGTCACCAGGATGGAAAGGGCACATGTTAAGTGGAGTGACACGGAGAAATGTCCCCTGTTCAGTCTGACTCCGCAAATCATTATTCAGATTGAAGCACACCTCAGCGATCCAAGCCTGTATCCATGCACTACTGCTCGCTGCAAATGGCACCAATAACTCAGTAGATTTGAGTGATTTTCTCCGTGCAAGCTGATGCTGACAGTTTCTTTGACGATCCCTTAAAAATTCAAATGACTTGTGTGAGACGAAGCAGTGTGTGTGAGTGTGGGAATGAGGCGAGCTGGAGTTTGCAATGTGCAATGTAAGCATTCATTCAGATTTAGTGGACTAAAGTGATTATGACAGTTTCCTTAAAATTTGCTTAAATGTAATGCTGCTGGTTAGCGCTTCTGGTGTTTTGACACAGCAATTGATGCTGTATATGATGTTTCTTGTTTTTAATATTACGTAAATATTTCTTATGTCTGTGAGCTGCATTCAGTGCTTCAGTAAACTCCTCCTAACAGCAATCATCCAATCATAGCTTTAGCAACCATAACTAAGCACGGCAGGTCTGTCAAGCTCTGGATTTCCGAAACCGCAACACAAGAAGAAGGCTGTTTTTTTGGGGTTTTTTTAATTTCCATGTCCTCTGCACGGATCATGAACTGGTGAGGATGCTGACTTTTTCCCTAGGACATCTACTGTAGCTTTAGCCTCAGTCGCAGTCTATTAGCATGATATCTTGTATGTAACCACCAAGTGCATATTTAAGACCCCTTTTACAAGATTCACATTTAAAATTCCTTAGCGGGAAACATTAAAAAGTCATCCAGAGATTGCGTTTTTAACCAACTCATGGAGCTAATGTTAGCTTAATTAGCTCGCAAGCTGCAGCTGATCAAATCTGCCAGCTCCCATTTCAGATGGCATAATCGACAGTTACAGGGTAGAAATTAAATGCTTTTGTCTACCTCAGTCTAAAATCAAGGACCTATTGTTTCAAAAATTAATATAAATTTCAAGGGGGACATCTGCCACTCTTATCACTGTAAACTGCGATATGTGCCGTGCGAGAATAGAAAGCTTGACAGAATTAGCAACAGAAACTAAAAGGGGGGCTTAGCGAACGGTCAGTTGCAGCCTGAAAAACTGAGTGCATTTGCCTCATTCAGGAGCTGGGTAACACCTGGAACAAGCTGAATAGCAACACACTTAAGTGTTTTTCGCTCTCGCTGACTGGCTGAACATGGAGGAACCATAACCTCTGGCTAAATTTGGTGTTTTTCTTTTTCCCCTCTTTTTCATGTTGGATTTTCAGGAGCTTAGTTTTCCTTCGGCGGTATGTCAGTACCGTGCAGCTGCAATCAAAACACACAAGGCATACATGCCAAAGTCAAAGTATGTCTTCCTTCACATGGAGCATGTGCACGTCACACCATGTCAACAGCATGACCTGCACATTAAACACCAGAGCACAGTTATTAAGCCGAGGTCTGAAACTTGGCTCACATTTCATGCTAAATTGAGTGTGAGAAGCATGAATGCACATCTGTGTCCGGAGCTTGTGCATGACAGGAAACAAGTGTTAAGCGCATACCTCAACTCAGTGCAAATATATTGACTGATAATGTCTAAGCTATGAGTCAGACTTGCATATGATATTTCCAACCAAATAAACACAGCACCTTACACCCTGCAGGTCAAGAAAAAAAATACAATGTCTATTAAATTTTAATAATGTGTCATATTTGAATGATTGAAAATGAAATTATTTAGCGCCCGCAGTCTTTCACAGCGCTCCTTTATTATACTTCTGCAAAGCAATTTATTCGTTATTGCTTTCTAATAGGGCAACATATCCTGGGTCACATCTTCAAACAGCTAGGAAAAAAATTTAAACATTGTAGTGTATTAGCAGAGACAAGGCGTCGCAGTAGCGGGTGTTAAATTGTTTAAATATGCATATAATATCCCGTCTACTGCGTGAAGCTTGCCCTTCCGCTAAATGAATTATAAATACAACAGACCTCATGCAAGTGTGAAAAATGAAGCACTTAGCACTTAGACGACTGTAGTTTGAGGGTTCAGAGTGCCATATGGCTTCATATCCACTTTCAAGCAGTGTTGCCTGTAAACTGATGGACAAAAGGATCAACTCAAGCTGTCTCTGGTAGCTGAAAAAAAAGGCAGAAAAGTCTCCTCATGGTATTGCTTTCAGTATTTTAAAGTTCCTTCCTCTTAAAGACCTCAGCAAAGGTTACAAACATTGGCTCATCCCTGCTTTGTACACTATGTGAGGATGTATTGCTCATCAATTATTATTGTTTATCTTGAAGTGAGACTCACTAAGAAATACAGTTGAGTATTCAGCGTCCTCCATCACTGTCTCCACACAAGTTGTTATAAGCTGTAATAATAAATGGTCAGGCTCAAATCTGACAACACAATAGATGGCATAGAGTAAGTGGGATATCAGACAAGTCCGTCCATGACCAAATATTATTCTTTGTTAATATGTATGTATTCAAGTTCCGCAGCTGTGGAGGTCAGGTTATGAAGTGAGACGCATCTGATGCATTTGTCTGGCATCCTGAAATCTTAGCAAAAATCCTGGCTTTGGAGCTTCTTGTCACGGACAAGTAATATATCCCGAGGGTCCCCTAACCAAGTGGAGCACATCGATCTATTTTCCTTCAGAGAAAAAAAAAAGAGAGATTGGGCAAGAACACTACTAGTAAGCCATTTTCAAAATATTTCTGCATCGTTGCCCTCGTTTTTTTCTGCACAGCAAACGGCCATTAAGCACAGTCAAAGTCACAGAATTTTCATTTTATTTATTCTCCCCAAACAGATCTTTTTCAAGGTCAAAGGGCAAACTGCTGTCAAGCAACCTTTAAGAGTCCATAGCACAGGAACTTCCCTCCATAGCTGTACTTTTTTTTTTGCCATTTCCACAACAGTTGCCATGCAAATAACACACTCTGCTGGGTTATTGATTGGTTCCGCAGATGCAAACAGCAGGTTTAAATGGAAATGCTAAGTCTGCATGGAGAGAAAAGTAATACGATCTGATGAGCTCGGTCATGGAAGCATAGCCCATTTAACGTGTCTCAAAATCATCACTGAAATGACTGTGCAGCGACAACATACATAATATCATGCATCTTTAGTTTCTCTAAATAAAAATTATTAGTTGGTAGTGTTCAGCCAGCAAGATTGATTAAATCTGTCAAATACGATGAGAATTAATGATCCTTTAAAGATGGTGGTTTAATCCAAATACAGCTTATATAACAATCATTTAAAAATAGATTCAAAAAGATATCTTAAAATATGTCCATATAAAGAAATTATAATAACATAATCACATTTTTGGAGATTAAAAATGTCTTTTAGTAAGTACCTAGGAATTGCATGTAGCAGATTTAAGGAGAGAACAGAGAAAACCATTTTATGTTCCTTTTCATACTCAATCACCAGAGACTGAAAGAACAAGGCAAAGCAGCCAAAAAGCTTATTATTCAATCTTGCCATTTACTTCCAGAATTCTGGGTAATGGTCTCCAGTCCACTAAACATATCCTATTTAGAAATTAAAGGACAAATGCCAATTTTCCGTCTTTATAGGACATCAAACAAAAGAGCCAGGAAAAGTACATCCAACATCCCTTCCATGGTCTGGCAACACAGATGGATTACAATGTCCAAGCCATAGACTACTGAAATCCAAACCAGAGGACAATGCAGCGGAAAAACATTTACAACCAGGATTAGGGAGAATGGGATGGAAAGTGGAATGTATGGACAACAGAAGAGAAGAGGTTCACAGCAAAGGGAGTTTATTTACACTGTCCCCTTCCTCATTAAAGTAAATATAGAGCACTTTCTCTTGGGATGTGAAACAACAAAGTTTCTTTGTCTCAGAGGACCTCTTCCTGTGAGCGATATTGCTGGAAATAACTCCAAGTCCTCAGGTGGGAGCCCTCAGGGACACATCCAGAGGGAAGTGTGCTGTACGTTATCATACCCAGCTCATCTCCAAATACTTTATCTCAGAAGCTGACTTCTTGAGGAGGCAGAGAAGATGCCTTACAAAGTATTATTTTTTACATTTTTCATATACAGTAGTAGCGTTATCCCAATGGGAGAGCATTGCAGGCTCAGGAGAACAAGTAAAATACATTTATTTGAGCTGGACATAGCAACCCTAATATACTCTCTGAAGTCTGCATTGGTTCAAAGTTTAGGTAAAGATATAAATAAAGTTTTCTCTGTTCCTTGCGGTCGTTTTATGTCCAGGCTGAAGTGCATCTATTTAGCTAAAAGCACAAGAAAAAGCCGGGGCCATTTTTCAGAAATTGATGACGGCCTTGCATAAATTATGCAAACTTTTGTCCTTGTGCCAAACAGTGCATCTACTGAATAATAATTACGAGAGGGACTTAGGGATATGAGTATGCAGAATATGAAACACATGCCAACGTCCCCTGTCATCTGTGGCCAAATCAAGGAAAGGAGACAGGGTTGCAGGACATAATGAAAGACAAAGACAAAATATGACAACAGTGGACATAACTTTTGATTCCTTCTTTATATATTTCTTGTTCCTCAAATGTAAACTGTTCTACAGTTCAACAGCTTGACTCTTTCAAAATTTTAAACTACAGCTGCTCTTGGTGTCATATTGTTAACATCATCTGTAGGATTTATACCAGTGAAATCCCTAGCCTGGCATGCAAATTAACAATCCATTACTTTATTGTCATGTTTAGTGGCTTGGATCGCTGTCAGACATTTACAAGGATTCCATGTAAAAAAAAAAAAATTTTGGTGGAGATACTGCAGCTTGATAACTCAATGAATAAGGCTGTTAAACGTTCACACTGGGGACAACAGAGTTCAGCTGGATTTTATAAGTAGCAATGAATGGGAACCTTTGAAATTGTATTTTTCAGTACCCAATAGCCATTTAACAAAATGAACACTGAAATATGTCAGTTTTTATATACATAAAAGAAGCCAAAAACAATTTGTAGATGAATGCCTTCATAATGAATTAATTATAGTAGTAATACTAATGATATAAGACACTTTGATGGTTAAAAGGTTCTTCAATCAGGCAGAGTAAGAGGAGATACTAAAGCCAAATCAAACCCCTGGCATGGACAAAGCAACAGAAGGATAGTTGTCGGTGATTTGATATGCAAATGCAATTACCTTATTTGCTAATCCGGTGTTCCCCCTTTGGCAAGACAAAGGTGTCCAATTTCTGGTGAATCCTATCACTTTTTTGTATCGGTAAGTAGAGACCAGTATACTGTAGCTTCATTAATGAAACAGCTTCCTTTAGTTTGTTGTATACACTCTAATGTCTGGTTGTAGAGAGACTGGATTTGGATTTTTCAGGACTACAAAGCTATATTGTCGGGTTTGCACATGTATTGAGGGTATGGCCTCCACAAAGAAAAAAACAACTGAATAGGTAAACATTTTTCAAAATATGTTATCCGCTTTCTCGCTGAGAATATGAAAAATATGAAACTAGAGCAGTTAGTTTAGCTTAGCATAAAGACAGGAAACGGCTAGCCTGGCTCTGTCGAAATGTAACAAAATCTGCCTATCAACACCTCTAACGCTCACTTACTAGCACGTTGTATCTCGTTCTGTTTAATCAGATATCTGTTTAATCTGCACAAAACATAACATGATAATTAGTGAGAGCCAGGCTAGCTGTTTCCCCGTTTCCAGTCTTTGTGCTACACAAGCTAACCCACTGCAGGTGGTAGCTACATATTTACCGTACGGACACGAGAGTGGTATTGATCTTCTCATCTAACTCTCAACAAGAAAGTGATTAAGTGTATTTCCCCAAATGTTAACCTATTACTTTAAAATTACAAATTAAAAAGTGGCTTTTCAGTAGGTGCCTTGTTAATACATATAAAGACTGCACTTTTGGTTGGAAAACATTCCCTCGTCGGCTATCTCAATGAATACCAAATTAATTTACAGGATGAATTAGTATGCATGTTTTGTGTAGAGCATTTTGTTAGTTTCCTTTGTTTAATTCCACTGGCGATCTGTTTCATTGTGGAAGTGAGGAAGGGAATTGCTTGATTGATTTATGGAAATTCATTCTGTGCGTATGACATTTGTCAGGCTGTTATATCAATAGCGATACTGACAGCAACAATGACCACTCCAACATCACTGATAAATCCAACAAGTAAAAAAGTACACAGGAAATAGCAACACAATGGGCATTTGTCACTTCTCTGTAATTCAAGACAGGAATTCTTGTCTTAATAACCTAAAAAAAATAAATAAAAAAGATGTGATCACAAAGTTAAGAGAGATTGACGTGCCTAAATACACACACACACACACACATACACACACACACACACACACACACAGCGTACACACTGCTGCACACATCTGCTCGTCAGTGAGCCTGTTGGAAACTGTCACATGCCTGGCAGGTTCTGTAACTTGGGCAGATGGTACAGCACAATTAGGCCCACCGCATCTCTCAATCAATCTCCTGTATGCCATATGAAGAACCTGGTTCTAAGCTGGCTGTTTCTGTTAAACCAACGTGCTTGTCCACTTTGTATTCCAGTCCCTAGTTTGCAAATTGTCTTTATTCTCACAAACTGCGAACCATTTCTGTTGCCTTGCTGTTCCTGAAGTGAGTGCTTCTTCTTCCTTGCTTTTGCAGTTAATATTTTCTTTGCTTCCCTCATTTTCTGAAAGTTACAATACCCACTTTTTTCCCCCCCGCACACACTGTTCTTTTTCTAGCAGTTCTTCCCTTTCACTTTGCACTACATTTCCTACAACCCCCTTCCCACCCAGTTTTTCTCTACCGTTTTCTGCCTTCTCTCTTGGCTTGTTTAACCACTGGCCTGAATGCAAGACTATACTGTAGACAATAGGCAAGCACAAGTGTTTCATTCACACCCAATTACTGTGAAAAGGATTTTTTCTGGCCAGAAATTCACAGAGGAGCACAGTGAGAGCATCACAGAGGAACAAGATATCCCTGGCGTTTCGCGCTCTGTCCCATGTTGCGCACACAAAAGAGAAGAAAAGTGATCCGGCGTATTCGACACCAGCGAGAGCCATTAGCCGGAGCTGGTTAAATAAGGATAGCTCTAACTGAGGCGCTAACAGAGACGAGAAACATCTGCTGCTCGCGCAGGGCCCTTGTTGGCCCTGAGGATTCTGCCTTTGATCAGCGGCCCTCGCAACCACCTTCCTACAAGAGCTCAGATGAAACAGCCTCTCCAACACACACAAATAGTGCGAGAGAAGCACACCCACACTGACAGAAATGGAAGTGCAAACACAGAAACAAACAAGCAGGACTAAGATTCACACCAACACATATGCAGACAGGCAGACTGATGCTACATATATTTGGAAATTGGAGTACAATCTTAAAAATCTTAAAAACGTTTTCTTAAAATCTACAGTATCACTGATTTACTCTGGGTAGAGAAAAATAAAAACTTGCACGACTACTTTCCTTCTCCTGCATGAAAAAATATGACATATCCACATTTCCAGCGGAAGCAAGCCAAACACCTCACTCAACAGTGGGCCAGACGCCACCTTTGGACTGCCAATCCCGCTGTTGTATTTCCCCCACCTGTGACGGGAAGATGATTCACTAGGCCTGCCAGACTGCATCTAGGGACTGTGTGTACTGGGGCGTACTCACTGCCAGCACAGACAGAGGGGGGAAAAAAACACCACCCTCTGCACAGCACTGTGACCTGCAAATGCAGTTGATAAAATAATGTGGCCTGTGAGCAGATGTATCATACTCTACCTACTCAGGGTGTAACAGTTCAGCAATTCAAATCAAGGCATCGGGCCAAATGATTATGATATGGCAGACGGGAGCGGAACTGGGCCTCATACACAGGGAGAATGTTAAAATCGCTGTCGCCCCGCATGAACACACCAGCTGCACCAGAAAAGCAATATGAGAATTATAGGTTAAATTGGATTTTTTTTTTTTTTAAATAGAGCATGTATATGTAATTTTTAGGGTCTGTATTTTTAGCTGTGGAACCCACGCTCCACCTGTGCTGCATTCATCTCTGAATACACAAACAGCACAGAGACAGTTTTTGTTTTGACGATACAAATGGAATACTAGATATAGCCAGGCAGCACAGATTTCACTAGGAATTTACAGTTAGGCTATGCTCAAATCTCCCCAAACATCACAAACAGGGTGTATTCCTGCAAAATATATTTTCTTTTCCTTTACTTGCATTATCTCCAGTCATACTTTTCTCGAATTGTATTTTACCTTGACTTTATTTCTGTTACAGACAGATATTTGAAATAACTGTGACACAATGAAATGTGGCCATCAAGAAAGGCTTTTTCATGGTCTACAGCAAACAATATATAACTGTGCATTTCTTTCAATAGGCTACTTGATGAATGGTGCTAAACAATCAGGTGAAAGAATCAAATGATCAAAATACAGCAATCGAATTAATGTAAAGAGTGAAGAGCGTTAAATTGGTTTGCAAAGGATTTCATTGGCGCTGGGTAGGATTGCATTAATTCAAATCTGTGCTTAATAGTTTTCAGTGTATCTCTAACTGTATTATACCATAGGTCACATGACAAATAGAAATCCAATTTATCCAGCTAGAGAACACTACCTCATGTCCTTAAATCATTCAAAATGAATGAAAAAAAATTATTTCATGTAGAAAGACTGGGAAGAAATGGAGAGGAAAAAAATGCTGGTCTGTAATTATAAAAGGCCACAGTAGTTCAAAAGTCTTAATGGAATGACGTGCACAAGCCAAATGATTTTTTTTTTCCCCTACTCTTGAGCTCCTTGCCATTTCCAGGTGTTCATTATTCTAACCATGGAGAACATCCTGAGGGTCATGCCATGTTTTAATTCCTAATTAACTGCCCAGAACAGAGATCATGGTCGGCAGTGACCCTGACCGGCGAACAGGACCAGTTGGAGTCTCAGGGCATTACTCTTACTCAGGTTTGTAAACGCTCATTCCCAGTAAACCCTCCTCTAACATAGTTACTGTACTGCGTGTCATGGAATTGCAAGAACTGGGTCATGCTTTGAGAAAGACAACCTTAAGCCCGCTGGAGGCGACGCATTTTCAAGACACAGCACAACTGGAAACACCTGTGGACTTTGGGGCTTATGGGTAACTACTGTTAAAGATCCCGATAGGATTCTGTTTATTTTGTACGTGCCACCTATCTGTCAACCAGGAATAAAAGACGGGGGCAAATACAACAAATGAATAATTCCC
This sequence comes from Macquaria ambigua, assembly GCA_008360985.2. Taxonomy (NCBI): domain Eukaryota; kingdom Metazoa; phylum Chordata; class Actinopteri; order Centrarchiformes; family Percichthyidae; genus Macquaria; species Macquaria ambigua. Next base: position 721,761 of record VMKM01000046.1, read on the forward strand.
GACTTCATGGCTAATCTCAGCTAAAGCTGCGTACCTATCAGTGGCATGTTTTTACACTGTCTCTGAGATTAGTCATGTGTACACTTGCAGTGCACATACATATTGGGGCATTACTGGCACTCGTAGGGAATACAAAAGCAGCAGCGGTGACTAAATGTCTGTTTGCTTTGGAGAGATCAGGCGTGCCCTCCGTGTTACAACACAGGCCACCTGCAGTCTGGGAAATAGGTTTCTGGGGGGAATTAGAGGATTCTGATGAATGAACAAGACAGACATGAGTAACCCGGCCCAATATACTGCTTATCTACAAGCTTATGTTGCACAAAGGAGGCAGATAAGCTCCGACATGCCAGCAGAATGAAGGAATGGAGAAATGAGTGGAAATGAGGCTGAGGAGGGGGGGTGAAGAAAACGTACCCAGGTCAAGATCTACAGGAGAGCGGTCAGTTGCGACAGAGCCCGGATGCTTTGAATTGCCACAGAACAGTTAACCATTGACCAGAGGGACAAGTCAAGCTACATAGCATGGGATCCATGTCATTCCTGATTATTCTATTCCAGAGACCATGAAAACAAAGCATAAAGTCATTATTAAGGCCTCTGCCTGCCCTGGGCAGTGAATGCAACACTAATCAATGAGAAAGAAAGGCATTGTGGCTGGTCTTAGAGGACAGGTGATATTATGTTGGTGTGTGTTAGTCTGTGTGTTTGTGTGCGCGTATGGATAAGATGATACCGTCTATTAGTGTTCTCTTTGAGGTAGGTGGCCTGCATGGTAGCAGCAAGCATCACGTTGCAACTATTACTTAGTGACAGTGAAGGAAGGACACACATATTCTACGGCCTAAATGTGATTCACCTTGTCTTTGTTTCTTAGAGTTTCTAAATAATAACTTTATTAACTTGACCCTGTGTTACACATTTACCCTTACTATGAGGCAGGCTTTTGAAACCACTTGTACAAAAGAATAGGTTCGACTGATTTCATATTCATTCCAAGTTATTTTAATGGCATAAGTTTTTATGTGTAGAAAAAGGAGACAATCCCTATGGAATTTGGTGCACTATGTTTTGTTTCAGCTAATTCATTCTTAGTGCATTGCAGTCTACCACAGTTTGACACTACCACTAGGAGTCGCCAAAGTCACGCACTTTTCAAATTCGACACATAGGGCCTTTAAAATATTTATCATCACGGCAGAAATGTGTAAAATTAGAGCTGAAACATTTAGTTGATTACATGATTAGACGATTGACAGAAAATTATTCGTAACAATTTAGATAATGGATTAAGACAGGTGTCCAGCAAAAATGCCACATTTCTTGGTTCCAGCTTCTAAAATGTGAGGACTTGCAGCTTTTCTCTTCATTACATAGTTAAGTAAATATGTTTGGGTTTTGGACTGTTGGCCAGACTAAAAAAAGCTATTTGCAGACATCACCTCGAGTATTTTGTAGGTAAGTTTTACTATTTTCAGACGTTTTATAGACTAAATTATCAATCAACTAATCAAAGACATAAGTGATATTTGTAGTCCTATAGCTCATTTCACGCATAACAAAATCTGTCCAGAAACAGTCCAAATTTCTTGAAGACCATCACAACCTTGACACCCGCGCTGAAATTAGACTGCGACAAAATGACATTTTTTCATGTAGTGAGAGAGAATTGAAACACTGTTCCCATGTCTGATCGGTGTTTGGAATTGTCTGGTAAATGAAAAGCCACACTGAGTTCGGCACAGCCCTGTTTGAGCACTTCACAATAAGCCACAAGTGACAAAATTGAACTTCAGTTGTCAAGTACCATAATTCCATCCCCGGTGTATATTACGCAATCATCCACAGCGCCAGGAAACAAATCCCATTGACTTGATTCCTATTTAATTATTCTACTTGAAAATCCTTTCTCCTCTCTCTTTTCTCTGAACCTGAGAAAAAAAAAATTGCTTTACCCATTAAAAAAAATCTCTACCTGTTCGAGAATTGCATTCCTCACAGCTTGTCAGATTCCATTCACAAGAACCCACCTTCAACACTTATTGTATTTAAACCTGAGCAAATGTGACACACAACACAATGCGGTTTCACTGAGGTAAAATAATTGCCTAAATACAGTGTGACAGGGGAGGTTGATTCATTCTGGAGAAAACATTGCCTGTTGAGAAAAAGTGTTGACAGAGTAGCAATAGACAGTAAAATGGAAAAGAGAAAGAATGAAAAGAGGCATAGAAAGGGGCAGTGTACGGTTTCCATCACCAAACAAAACACTACATATTTCTTTGAAAGACAAAGTGTTAAGTTAGGCTACTCTGCACGCTGTCAATAGCGACGTTCATCATAGGGCCAGCCGCAGTCTATATATTGATTAAACCATCCATCACTTAAACTCTACAAGACATTATTTCTAATTAAAAAGTAAGTCATAAATTTTGGGCTTTATTGCCAAGCTGGGGCTGTAAATAAAATTCAAGGGAGGGCGGAAACAGATTGCAGCCCCTGTCCGCGGTTTAGAGCCACCGTAAAAAGGACAGACGGGTGTGATGGCACCTTTGGGATCCTCGCATGCAGGCCGCAGGGCTGACAGCAGGGAGGTGGCTCTGCTTCATCCCAGATAAACAGATGCAAATCAATAATTTCTTCTGGTTGTGTTTTTACAAGACAGGCGCTTCCCCTCAGAGGGGCTAAGGAGCCGGCCATGCATATGGAGAACAAATATGTAAATTAAATTTTGGGAATATGTGAAAAGGAACAGCAGTCGGTGTACTTGAAAATTATGTATAATCATAAGAGGTCATGAAAGTGTATGAAAGCGCTCCATCACACAACTGGCTTGGCTAGTAGGCTGGCAGTGGCAACAAGCTCCTATTATCCATCTGTGACTCCATTTTCCTCTGCTAAATAACAATTTTGCTGCCAAATATGCCGTCGCAGGACATTATTTAATGATTCCTGTTGATAAAGAGGCCATTAGTACACCTACACTGTAGCCAAAGCTCTGATGTTGGACAGGCAAACACAGAGCACACACTCAGTCATAGCAGAGGACACTTCACATTTGACAACTTCTGATTACCTCAGCGTGTACGCCGGTTGTAAGGCGGTGAACTCCCCTGACAGCCAGTTGCAGAGTGTTGGTTATTTTTTGACGGGCACAGAGGTATGTCTGATTTCACAGGTACTAGCCAAAGGGAGAGAGGAAATGGAGGGAATTGGGGGAAGAAAATGAAGAAAAGGCATGTCATGGGCTCCACAGCCTCTACTGCCAACAAAAGAAAGCGCGTGTAATCATTATTCATCTGTCTCCCTTTTCCTCTCCCGGGCCGATTTCTTTCCCATACCTGCCAGAACGGGAGTAGCTCTGACCACACAAGCGCCTTCTGACTGTGACTTGATAATGATGGAAAGGCTTGGGAATCATATTTGGTTAACTGATAGCCAGACAGGTTCCTCACCAAAGTGAGGGAAGTGGCATCGGTCTTGGTAAGAGACGGAAAGAGAGAATCACCCTCCGGGGGGAAGCGAAAACTAATGAGTGAGCTAAAAAGGACAAGATGGAGTGATCCTCTATAAAAAGACCAGCAGTAATCTCTTCCTCTCCTCCCTCTTCTCTCCCCTTAATGTCCTAAGAGATCTTGGCTCCTCCGTAAAGCCTGCTGCCTCCGCACATCAAATAGAGCTGATTAGAGCTGCACACCTTGCTGGAGCTGAAGCTTTGGACAGGGTGCAGCCGAAGTTCATGGAAGACTCAGTGTTACAAAAACCAAAGAGGAAAAACTCTTCAAGTTAGCGGACATCTATCTGGACCAGATACATTTGAACAGCTTCCACTAAATCAGCATGTGACTGCAAAGACTGACTTCAGTATCCACTTACCATATCTCTAACCCAATGCCTCGGAGCACAAATAACATCAGCGTCTTTCAAATTAGGGCCATTGCTGCTTTGGATTCTTCTGTCATGTCAGATGATATCAGCACCAGCCCCAGAGGTGCAAGCAGCACTTGAATCTAATCGTCATCAACAGATCGTCCTGTTCCCCTACATTAGCATAAATGGTCACGGTGAGGGTGGAGAGGAAGAGTTGGCAGAAGATGATGGAGAGAGACCACTGAGCTGCTGTGTGAGTTCGCTGTCAAGGGTGTTGTTTTATTAAGACACCCAAACTGTCAGGGCAGGTATCAGGAGAGTAGCCGGGCACATGACAAGACACTTGTGCCAACATCCCAGTAACCCCTTCTCATACCGAAATAGCTCCATCCAAATTTACCATTCTCTCTGTCAGACTTGGGGGTGGAGGGGTGGTGGTGGTGGGGGGGGCACCATTGTAGAAGGGACTCTTACCTCTACCAATCAAGACAAGTGAAACGTTCACCTGCACAGCCCTCTGGGACTGAGGAGGTGGGCTGTGACAGGCAATAACAATGTGGGTTTGTGTGTGCGAGAGAGAGATAGATTGGGAGAGAGAAAAACTACAAGTCGTTACAAAAGCGTATTTTTCCAGAAATCACTCCACTAGACCAGCGTTAAAGGAATAGTTCAAGATTTTTAGATGGGAAGTTCTACCCCCTTAAATATGAAGCTACAGCCAAAATTCAGTTAGTTTAGCTTAGCATGGCTGTGTCCAAAGCTAACAAAATCCATCTAACAGCACCTCTAAAAGTCGCTAATAAACGTGTTGATGGTGATAGTTTAAGTGTAAAAATGTGTTGTATTTCTTGGGGGCAGTGACTTCTTGGGGTCTTGTCGTCAATGTGAGTTAGCCAGGCAACCAGCCGAGTAACATCCCATAAAACCACAAATTGTCGCCTTTACACTTTGTCTATTGTATGCACTAAACAAACAAGATAGAGTGTGTGCATAATTATTGAACTTTAGCGGTTGGACAGAGCCAGGCTAGCCGTTTCCCCCCTGTTTCCAGTCTCTATGCTGAGCTATGCTAAGCTAACCGGCTGCAGCTTCATACTGAACAGACACATATGAGATTTGTTCTCTTCTAACTCTTGGCAAAGAAAATAAAATAAAATAGGCTTATTTCCCAAAATGTCGACTTATTCCTCTAACCTCTTAACTTTTAAATTAACTATATTAACTATTGATTTTTGCAGTGTGTGAATACCCTCTTAGCACTATTAGGTGCATTAATAGTCCTTTGTGAGATACACAGTTTGCAGGATATAAATATGCATTGGTGCACGCAGAAATCACAGCTGAAAAAAAAATCATGCTTTTATCATGAAAATGCAGTTCAAGAGAGTGGTGAAGGGCCACTGAAGACATGAATATTGTATTGGAATAGGTGGAGGGGGTGGACATTCACAATGTCTCAGCAAACTCCAAATTAAGCAGAAGTACATGCACATTCACTGTAAGTATACACACGCCAGCTGACATACACACATATGCTGATCAAGCATGACCGCCACACACACACACACACAGATAAATATATCTCCTAAAGAACTCAACAACACTGAATAATTAAGGTTACAGCTGCCTTAAGTTCAGAACAAAACAGTAGCTCAAACAAAAGGAAATAAATGTCCTTGTGCGGCGTGCGAGGCAGTTATACACACATGGCCTAAATAATACTACTCCTTAATGATTCTACGAACACATTAATTGATGTAAGTAAATTATATATTATTATTATTACATTATATTTTGCATGATTTTCATCCTTCAACCCCAGTTTTTGAGTATATGAGTGAAGATGAGATGACCAAGTGACATTTTCATGCAGCTGCAGGAGTGTTCACACATGAACCCTCCGCCTGTTGGGACAAAATGACCACCAACATGTCTGAGCAAATGTATTTCCAGCAGGATGCCGTCGTCAAGACAACAGCAATTTGCACGGAGGGTCAACAAATGTGTCATTATAAGCCATGCACAACATCAAGCAATGTGTGCCTTTGAGATAATTCGGTCATTTAGAAAGTTTCGATGCTCTGCCCGGTATCCTTGAGCCAGGCTGTTTTGGTGCTGACCATAGTTGCCCAAGTAACAGGACACAACAACAAAAGATGTGCAAAGTCAACTACCTCTGGACAGGATTCAAATCCGAGAACACTGCTGACATCGGTCAAAAGGATTTCACTCCCTTCCCATTCAAACGACCTGTTTTGCATCATTTCGAGAAGACCGGGAAGGATCACACTATGAAAACAAATCGCAGGGCTTTAAGATAACAGAACCAAAACTTGGCAGGGCTTATGTCATCACAGGCCATTATGGTCAAACTAACTTGAATGGCTGATGCTATGGGCAACCACGTTGGGTATGCAAAGCATCGCAGGAGGGTGCAGAGGTTCATGCTCTCTAACAAGGCTGAAGAAGAAGTTTTATAGTTGAACAGGATTCTAGATCATCAAAGTTAAGGTTCTTCTCTGAATAATATCCTTCACGTCTTAATTCCAAAAATCTCTTACTGCTTAACATTGTGACATGTAGAATCATTACAAAATATTGTGCCTGTAAATCAAGCAGGTTTTTGCCTTCCTTAGGCCCAAAAAAGATCTCCCTGAAGTAGATTAGATGTAATCCAAAGTGACCACAAATTAGGCAGAAGAAGGTGAATCAAATGAAGGTTGTAATTCCACGTCGGGGTGCATTAGGATATTTATCATCACAGCGATCCCCAGCTTTTAATTCATTTGACATCTTTCAGCACTAATACACATCTGATTTCTGAGAAGCACCAGTACACGGTCACACAGCGTGACATCTGGAGGAAAGCAGCGGGTTGCAGGACAAGTGGCTGAAATGTGTTTCTACACAGAACAGGGAGCGGGGCCATTATGTCGGTACCAGATTTACGCTTCATATCTAAAAAGCACGAGCCAGCGCCAGGCATAACCACCGCCCGCTGCTCTCAATGTTATTCAAATGACAGCACAATTCTATTTTCACCTTGCAACTAATGTGACCATTCCTCCTATGTCAGCAACATTCACTGTCCTCTCTTTTGTGTCGGATATGCTAGCGAACTGGCAAATTAATTCTAAAAGTGGGATTATCCTGGAATGTGTGTGCGTAGTTGCTGGGATCGAGCTCGAATGCAGTTCCCAATTATTCTCCTCCGCCATCAACTCTCATGAAACAGTCATACGTAGAATATGAGCCCCTGAGGCCTTATCAAAAAGGTGATATGACACATTCTCCCACAGTGCAAGTTTTTACGACTTGAGGTTGTTGAATACGATGTCGTAAAATAACATAAAAACTATCAACAGGGGCAAGAGAAGCAATGTAAACAATGTCTGCACAACGAAAATATGAACTGCCACAAGGAAGTTCGGAAAAGAGGAAAGGAGGAGTGTTGGGTGAAGGGGAAATGGGTTAGATGGATGTAGCAGGGTATGTGTGTGTGTAGGTGTGTGTGAGTGAGTGGTGGTGGTGGTGGTGGTGGTGGTGGTGGGGGCATGTCGGCATGTCGGCAGGCGTAAACCTATCATCCACCGGAGCCCACCAGTAAACCTGAGGGCAAACAATCTGACTGAACTGGATCCGAGGCCTCAACGAATGAGGAGGCAACTGATATTGGTGGTCCATCATGGAGGGCTGGGAGGGAAGGGTGGTAAAGAAGGCAGGTGGGGTGGGGTGGTGGTGGAATGGAGGGGAAGGAAGGACAGGAAAGGAATGGATAAATGAAGGAAGGAGGAAGGGCTTTTGCATGATTACACCGAAAACATCATTTGCATCAGGGAATGAAATCCAAACACGCTCAGTAGATGCGTATGGTTACCGACCAAAAAAGCCCTCCTTGTCGCTGGCGGCAGAAATGAAAGGCTTACCAGTGATGTCCCACAGATTTGCATATGAAGATGAGTACCTATCATGAATCATTTTCATAAACATCCTATTGCACACAATAGAACAAGCCCAATTGGCCCACATGAATGCTCTTCATTACTGCGCCGTGTTGGTGGTGGTGGGGGGGCTGCTTGTGTACTTAATCTGGGATCTATTGCTGTATTCATGACATGTAATGAGATATTTTGATCTCAGTCTGTCAGGTCTGATGCTGTCAGAAACGGTGATAAAATTGTACAGTACCTTGGTGTGAGAAGGAATGGGATTTTTGAGTGTTCTCCTCGCAAATCCTGCGTATCACATCCCAGATAATAAAACCATGTTCCGTCCCTGTGAGGAAACAGAGAGAGGAAGCAGGTCAGGAGAAAGAACGGGATGGTCTTGCGTCAGTAAAACATGGCAACACATTCTTTTAAAATAGGTGACAGGGGACATAATTAAAAAGTCCAGCAGGAGGAACTTTTAATGTCTGTCAACATGACTTTAAGTCACCGTTAACAAGCCTGTGCACATCCAGGACGTAGAAAACTACAGAAAATAATTACTTTTCAATGCCAGAAGTGTTAGTTTGTCATAGTCGCGTCACACACAAACTCTATATTTCAGTCTCTTCTGGGTCGGCCATTATTAAGTGGCATCTTCATAAATTTTTCAGCTGTTGTCTTCTTCCCACACTGGTGATAGAGCCCGATTGCAGCTGTATGGAGTGCTATTCAGGTCACATCAGCTTTTAATGGCTGATTTATTAGGGCCCAACAGGGGCTTGGTGATGGGCTGCAGGACAAAGAGCCTGTTTTAAACTGCATTAACACTCTGCAGTAAATATCCCATACAACATTAGCATTTTGATGACTGCCTCCCCCAGTCACCTTTTGCGCTGTCTCAGTTTCCCCTTGCGCACATTGTGCTCTCCAGCTTTGCCTCTTAGCCTTTGTATCAATCCATCTTTTGCATGTTTCTCTCTTTTAGCCTTCGCGTCACTCTACTCATTACATTTTTCACTCATCATATTCAACATAAACGTTTGCTGGGCTGATGCCAGTGTGCACGGGTGAAGTGGTTACGTTTAATCACGGCTGAAGTAATGAGTGACATTTTCGCAGAGGTAAAGTCAAATTGTATTGGGTGAAATTGAAAAGCGTGTTTCTTCTTCACCCTCAGTGCTGAAAAACATGTCACCTTACTCCCTTTTGAGTTAGGGATTGATTGTGATTCAAACTATCTTCACGTGATTTCTAATTAAATCTCACCTGCAATCATAAAAGTGATGAGTACCAAAGCTTTTGTAATTGAGGCGTCTATAGCAGGTTAAGGTCTTGAATAATAAGCCAAAATGAAAAAGGATTAATCAGTAGTACCGTGTTTACTATGCAAATTAGGTAGATATTGGATTAGACAGACTTAAAAAGACTTTTTTTTCCCTCCAACCCATTTGGGTTGTCTGTCACATGTCAACATATCTTTTAATAGCACTGGTACATGCTTTAAAATTACCTTCTATGTCCATAATAAGACATAAACAAAGCAGACAAACAAAACTGGAAAAAAAAAAGCCTTCAGTTTGTTGCTGTCATCAGGTTTGATATTGTGCATGTGTGTCACTGATCAAAAGCATGCTGAGTAAATTGGTTCCAGTTTTTGAATGCAGAGATGCTACAAAAGTCAAAAAAAAATCTCAATTATGTTGCCAAACTTCCAAATATCATCTGGGCACAATGGCCGACCGATCTTGGCCCGTGAACAAGTGCTGGGGACGTGCTGCATCAAATCTGCTGTTCATTATGTTTGATCAAATTTGAGACTTTGGCGGAGAAAGCAGATGCCATAGGTCAATTCAGCTGAACCGCTGAAGCTAGTTTGGTCAACAGAGCATCTGCCAGTCATTTAGCAGGCCTGGAAGTGTTTGGAAAGGAACACAATCACACCATATTGCAACAATCCTAACCACAAACTGTTGCACAAAAGGAGAGACAGAGTTCACAGACAACAGGAAAATAAAAATGATATTCTGGGCAGTTTAATGGTCCGTAGTTGGCTTTCACCATCAGCTTACACTGGATCCTTTTTTTTTATCCAGACCTAATTTACAGTAATTACAGCAATTGTACAAATCTTTAATTTTACATAATAACCTCTTATAAAACCAATATTCACTACTCTTCTCCCTGGTCTTCCTCACTGAGCAGAGACACTGTCAGAGCCCAATTTAAACCTGTTCTCTTATAATCATCTGAGTTAAAGTCATGGCAGTAGTTGAGAACTGAAGCTTCCAAAATATCTTCAAAGAGTTTTGAACCAGAGAAATGTACACCAGGCAGTTCCAGGCACTCAAGGCAATCTTGTACCATTACTATCAGGATGTTCATTCCAAAGATATGCAACTCTATTGAAGTACTAGGCATGGATGACCCAATGTGACACCGTGTGAGATAGCTGCTTATTAATGCCAGGTTGCTCATTAATGAAAGCATAACTATAGAGTTACTGAGAACTGTGTTGAGTTTACACTGCAACACCACATACCTGGCATTATGGCTCAATGATTTGAGAAAAACATCGAACTGCAATTTAAATTACTCTCTATAAATCTAACTAGAAGCCTGTACTTGTGGTATACATAGTATTAAACAAGATATGAGCGCACCAAGGATAATCACAAACTTGTCTTGTTTGACAAGTCAGGTAAAGTAATAATAAAAAAAAGTATATATAATATATTATTTATCCAGCCACTAAGAGAAAAGTCAAATTAGAAGTAATCTTGCCTAGTTTTCCCAATTTAGCTCATTAAGATTAGACAAGAGTAGAGTTCTTGGCATTACTCAAAAACAGTCAAATATAATCATAACTCTCAAATGTGGTGTTATATTTACAGCTGCAGCTGTATAGTTGGCTAGTTATGGTAATAATGACAAACTGCTGTTAAGTCACGTCTGACAATGTTTTTGATATTGGACAGACAGCGACTAATGCCATCGTCGACAGATCTGTTCTGTAGCTGCTTAAGCTAACGTTAAGGTAAGCTAACGTTACCTTCACTGACTCACAGCTATGAATCTTGTTTCAATTCAGCGCTTTTAAAGTGAAAGCTTAAAAAGATGATGCTTAAAAAGGTTAAGATTCTAACTCCTCTGTTCACCAGCTATCCATCAGTTAATGTCACACATGAAAAACTGCCAAGCTACCCGCTAGCTACCTTACTGAATTGAGGTGAGGTGATCACGCAATTTGTTCATGTACAAAAATTGGCACTTTGTTGGTCTTTTAATGTTTTCATGTTAAATACAGGCTTGCTGGGATACCATTCTGACACAAAACTGACAGAGGGATTTTGGTTTTACATCATGTTATTAACTTTTCACTGACTGCTAAGGATATGCTACCAGTCAGTATTACTGAGAGCAGAAAGTGATGTGAAAGAGTTTTGTTGGACTGCCAAGTAAGCCAGCCAGGATCGCTCGATATCTGTAAGTGAATGATTCCCCACTGCAGAAATGCATGAAACCAAGAGGAGGTACTGTATGTAGCAACTTTATGGCATTAACACACACAAAATGTTCCTAGGAGGGGAGTCTTTGGCCCTCTCCTTCATCACGTTATCCACTGTACTCTGTTTTTCAGTTCCCATGGTGAAAGTGTTTTCTAAATTACAAAGTAATCAAACACAAGCCGACTATCCTGCTTTCACTGCCATGACCTTACATCCAAATTTGATTTCACACCCCAAAAGTGATTAATTGTGGTAGAGTGTGCTGGACATCACTGTTGAGGGTGGTCACAAGTGCAACAGACCACGGCATACAGTAATGCTTTTCTGCCATGAAAAATTTAGAGTTTCATCATCCTTTGTAATGTTCATTTCAACAAAACTAAAGAAAGCATTGTAACAGGGTGAAAAGGGAAAGCTATCATGGCTCTACAACAATCTGCTGTGTAGGAACAATCTAAAAGCTGACTAGCATTTCCTTCAAAGCGCACAAATAAATTAGCTGACCTCCCTGTCTCAATTATTTTCCCTGTTGACGACGACAAACTGTTTAAATTCATCACTGATGTTCGAGCTGGCCATTGTTGACTTAGTTTCATTCATGTACATACTGTATATAAATAAATCTAAAACACTTGAATGCAAGCACAGTGTGTTTAATCTGAACAAGCAGTTACACACCTAATCAAAAGCACACAATAATCAAGTGTGTGTGTGTGTGTGTGTGTGTGTGTGTGTGTGTGTGTGTGTTTTTCCAACTACTTACAGGTAAAAAAAAAGTAGATATTTTTTCCAAAAAAAACAAAAAAAAAAACAGTTAATGTTGCTGCTTTTCACATTAAAAGGAATGCTAACAACACTAGAGGAAAATACTACCAAACAGAACTGCAAAGCTAAATATGAGGCATACAAAACCACAATGAACATCATCAATTGTTTTTTTTTGGACTGGCTGCACTCGCTGTCTGCTACTTTACAGCCCAGCCTGTGTTGGCTTTGCAGCTGTTGGTTACCTCACCCTCGGGCTGTTTCAAGGTAGACAGCTTATCATGATGAATAGTACAGGGGCATGAATTTGACCAAGTGAAGAGAAACAACACTGTTCCCGCCTCAAGGTGAAAAGTTGCATATTGTAGTTCTAGGGCATTCTTGAAATATATTAGCTGCTCTAGCACCAGCTTATCATTGTGTGTCAAAAAAAAACTGCTATCAGGAGACAAAAGAACATATGAGAAAGCAGCGGACGCACGCAGCCGCTGTTTGACTGATCCAAGTCGACAGGCTGTGGTGTGTCTCTGTAAAAGCATTTACTGAGGCACAGCACCGTGGCCTGCTGAAAGCTCATCAAAGAGTGGCTTATTTTATCAGCCAAGTGGAAAATGTGCTGAGAAAGAGAGGGAGAGGCAATAGTGAGGAAGTCAGCGAGAGTAACTAAGCTATTGTGCCCATCGCTGACCCAAACACCCGCGTTACAGTAGTCACGGCTGCTCACAACAAAAGCCCTAATCGGCGGAGCAGGGCTCTAAATTAAATGACCCTGTGGTTGTGACACTGTAACTGACAAGCCGGCCTGTGCATGCTGAGGCCAAAGGCAAAGGAGATATGGCTAATGAACTGAAAATGTACTGAAACGGTGGCATCTTCTGCATGTCTAGTCAGCCTTGCGTAACCTACATACTCCTGCGTGAACTATGCAATATGCACTGTTAGTACTTATTCGACTACTTGCAGCTATTTCATAGATTATGAGCTGCTCTCAGAGACAGGAATAACCAGGCTTCATAAAGATTTAGTTTGCACCCTCGGGTAAACTGCACTTCTAGTATAACATACCATGACTTTTACCAAATGTAACTACTACACCTCTCACACTGTAAGTCTCCATATATTACGTTTTTAAATCCTACCAACACTATGGAAACGTAAAGGCAAAGGAGAACAATTTATCACTACATCAAAGTGTGAAATACAAACAAGCCCTCTGTTCATGAAATGTAAATTGAACAAATTGCATTGCACTGCTATTATCAGTTAAGTAATCATAGCCAGACAGGGAGTGATCATTCGGAAAAGAGGAAAAGCTTACCAACCAAACCAGTCAATGGGCAGCATTTATAATGCATGGGCAGCATGCCTACCCCCAAGGGTCACATTAAATTCAGGGAAGCTGATAACAATTGACTGAGGTTGCTGGCGACTGCAGGAAGATTATGTATACTTACATGTCTGCTTTCTCATTCTTTAGCCTCACTCTAATATTCTGCCCCCTCTCTTTCTCAGATTCCACTTGTCTCGTGTTGTGGATTCCTTCTCTCGCTTCTTTTTCTCATATATCTTCTCCCCACATCTCCTCTATCATTATCTTCATGTATTTCCCCTGGTCCCTATTTCTCTCTACCACTCTGTGTTGGCATACCAATGAGAAGAGGTGATGAGAGACGTAGTGCACCGAACACTATGGTCCTTCCCTGAAGACTCCCTTATACACGGGCCCTAATTAGCCTTAACTGGAAAAGAATGAACCTTGGGATATGAGTGTGTAGGTTACTATGAACTGAATGCATGTGTGTGTTCTTGTTTGTGTCCATTTGTCTGAGGAAACATACAAAAGATGCAGGTGATAAACACACACAGCCTCAGGAATAATGCATTCAGCTAAAGTGGTACACAGCACCTCCATTTTAAATTTTTAGTCGTGGGTGTATGCAAGCTCATGTGTTTGAATATTTATGCGAATATCGTGTTTTTGTAGTCCTCTGGCCCTAGATTGCTTCTTAAGCCAAAACGAGATTTCTGTTATCACATGATCTCACCAGAAATCCCAGCTCAGAGCCGACTCTTAAAAAGCTTTATGTCTATGGCGCCCAATACGAAATGCATGAAATGTATCGCCAAAAATAAGCTGTCAAACTGCCATACATTCACATGGTAATTCTCCCCTCTCCTGGGGCCAGGGAGCTGTTTACCTTAGCAGGGGAATATCATTATGATAATCACGCTTGTCTTTATTTGGAATACATACATATTCCCACCACGATGACCAACCTTGCAGCACAACATAAAAGTCAATAGAGGGGAAAATTGTATGGGTGACACTAGTGGGACTTGACACCATAGGTCCTTCACGAGGGTGCACGTTGTATGCATGCACAATCAGCCATTTAGCATTTTTCTGTGATAATAACGCAACACGGAGAGGCACATTTGTTCCGTGGAGGGTTATTGGACAAGGCCATGGAAAGGCTTCTTGAGGTGAGTGCCGCAAGACATCAAAAAAAGAGGATTACTTTCAATGGGTCATGAGCTATATAGTGCTCTCAGAATGTGTCATGTCACTAAACATAATGTCTTTTTGAAACCGATTTAATGTAACTAATTTACTTTCATTCTTAATTAATCTATCCAATATTTTTCCTGATATATCGGGCAGCTGTTGAGTCTATAAAATGTTCGAAAATAGGGACAAATGCCAATTGAAAGTTCTCAGAGCCCAAGGTATCATCTTCAAACTGTTTATTTCGAAATAAACTGAAAAACTGTTAAAAACTCAAAAGGATTTGGTTTATAATGATATAAGACAGAGGAAAGCTACAATTTCTAACATTGGAGAAGCTTCAGCTTACATATATTTCTCATTTCCCTTTGATAACAGTGGGTAAAATGATTTAGGGCTGCAACTAATGATTACTCTCATTATTGATTAATGTGCCAATTATTTCTTTTCAAATAATGGGTTGATGGTTTAGTGTATAAAATGTAATCAAATAATGAAAAATGTCCATAACAATTTCCCAGAGCCCAAGATGACATCTTCAAATGTCTTGTTTTCTGACCAATGGTCCAAAACTCAAAGATATTCATTTTATTATCATAAGAGACTAAGAAAAACAGCAGATATTAATGTCTAAGAAGCTCTAATTACAGAATTTCTTAAAAATTACATCAACAATTAATCAATGATCAAAATTGTTGCCATTAATTTTCTAATTGATTAATCAACTAATTGTTTCAGCTTTAAATTGATTGATTGATTACAAACATTGTTTTCTTTCGATCATTTCAGCACTAATGTAATGGAAGGAAGGACACTATGCACCCCCCCGTAGTTCCCCTCTCAACTCAAAAACAGAAAACCTGCAACTGATTGAAGGAGTGGATCGGGTTACAGGTAGTTTACTTCTGAATCCTGTTTCCATATGCAAGCGTGTGCACCTCAACCAACCTTCTGTG
Organism: Macquaria ambigua; assembly: GCA_008360985.2. Lineage (NCBI taxonomy): Eukaryota > Metazoa > Chordata > Actinopteri > Centrarchiformes > Percichthyidae > Macquaria > Macquaria ambigua. Next base: position 737,293 of record VMKM01000046.1, read on the forward strand.
CCCTTGCCCTGCCCACCCTGACAAATATGGAACTTGACCCTTTCTGAATTCTGAAGCCGACCTACACACTGAATATAACCTTAGCATAGGCGAGGGGAGTGAAGTGTGTTTCCAATCAAGTTAAGTCTTTGAGTGAGTGTGTGTTGGAGTGTGTGAAAGAGCATGTATGCATGCTCTGTGTTTATGTGAAATTCAATTGTGTATGTCTCTGTGCACACGTCTGTGTCTTTACATAGGTCTGCGTAACCACATGTGTTTATTTGTTCATATCTGACTGCTTTTAGGTGGGTGTATGTGTGTTTGTATGGGTGTGCAAGGGTTCAATAACCATGTGTGCAGCAGGGGGGCTCTGGAGTGTCTCAGCACCCAAGGCGCCAAGGACATGGCTTGACAGGTGTGTGTGGAGGACCTAGTGGTCTGCAGAGCAGCAGCAGGCAGCAGCACAATGTGCCCATTCAGGCCTGGAAGGAGACAACCGAGATATCGCAGGACCCCTGTGAGGAGGGGGCGGTCATCTGGGGGCATGTCAACCTTTCACTGTGACTACAAAGAAAGACATAACTATAACTGCACCACCACAGTAATGGGCTGTGTGACCCCATGCTGGGTAGCTGTCTACTGGTATGGGACGGATTTAGGTTTCTACTGTAGACAGATTCTGCTGAGATACCTTTGACTATTGAGGCTAAAAATTGGGTTCAATGTGGAACTATAGGTCTTCATAGGTGAATAGCTGAGAATAGCATTGCCATTATATAGGCCAAGAGTGGAAACACTTGGAAGACTTGTCAGCGTAAATGATTATGGAGTTATATACTACACCCTATAATGTAGCACAGTCTGTTTTTATTCTGTTTATCCCCAGTATGTGCCAAATCTGTCACAGGAACACGAGCCACTGACAGGATAAAAAATACATTTGCCCTTTTCTAAACATCACCGAAAACCAATTTCCGCCATCAGTTATTGTGCAAAAATTAAAAATCCCAACAACAAATGTAACTGGTTTGACTAATATCCAATTTGGTATTCATTCCCCATTTACAAGGATGAACGAAGTGACCATTCAGGTGGTAAAATGTTTTATTATCTCTGAGATTAATAACCGGTGGGGAAAAAAATACTTTTTTTTCCTGGCAATTTGAGTAATTTAACTACTAAGACATGTATGCGCACAGTCACTGAATTATGGTTTCAAATCCAGTCCAATGCATACCAATGCACATACGCACACACACATATACTCAGGCACTCAGTTTCAGCTAGACCAAAAGAACTCACATGACAAATCATTGTGAAACACAAGCTAATGGCAGGATGTGACAGAAATGGCCAGTGTCTGGAAGAATTACATGGCTGTGTGGTCCATACGTCCTTAACGCTCATCTGACAAGAGCTTTTAAAACACACACAATGCCACCAACACTGCTATCCATGCAGAAAATTGGACAGCCATCCTTCAGCTCCGACATAAATCTGTGGGGTAGCAACACGCATCGGAGAGCAATATAGTATAGAACGAGTCTCTGCTGAAACCAAAAAGTAATTGAATCGAGGATGAATATAGACAGGGTGGGATGAGAGTTGAAGGAAAAACATGTCGTATGAATTTGATGCTCTGCGAGAGAATGCTTTCAGGAAATATGCAGGAAGCACAAGTCTGCTCAAAGGGTTAAGCAACAAATTATCACAGAAGAAACTGCTGAAAATTGTGACATAATCCGGAAATTCAAAACGTTCTGTAGTCTGTGTTGACGCCCTTGACAGTGTAGCAAGAAGCCTTGGTGGTTGTTCACTAACCCTAACCCCATCCACGCCTTTTCTGTAAGAATTTCTCCGCTATATCCAGTTCCACAACATGTCCAACATCAGCAAGATAACCTTAACCTACATACATTGTTGCAATATACTACACACCAGAGGTCTCTGCAGCAGCGACCCCTGAGTTCCAAGGCTATCTGCCCACTAAATCACATTTGTAGAGTCATATTAAACACGTCGCCCTGAGGAGAGTAAAAGTTCAGCAAAGGATGATAGGCATCTTTCTATCACTGAAAGCCTGCACTGCATTATTCCATGCTAGTGGCTGATGTGATAGCATGTGGCAATGGACTGCTTTAATGTTAAAATAAGGGCTGAGAAAACGTGTTCAATTCTTCTTGGGCACAGCAAGAGATAAAGGCCATGTTCTCATCAGGTCACCTGCAATGAGTAAATGTGCCTGAACTGAATGGATGGGGAAAGAAACAGTAGCTAGCCTCGATAATGCATGGCCACAAAGTGAGGAAAAAAAGGTATGTTCTACTGTAATTACAAGAAAGAGCTGCATAGAAAAAGAGAAACAAAAAGCTTAGATGTTCTACAGTATGTGCATTTGCTGGAAGTACAGGACAAGGTAAGGATAACCTTTACGCTACACCCAAATCCCACCTCCAACTGTCACTGTCACCAGAAATGTCAAATTTAGTAATCTCAACGGAGAATGTGACTGCTATGCAAGGAAAAAAGGGTGATGTGGGGTGGGGGTGGGAGAAGAAACCAGAAACAATCATAATGGTGAGCAGCAGTGTGCTGTGGTTACCAGTGCTCAATGCTCAACTGAAAGGGGAGCTGCATATTAATGGGAACCCGGATCTTTGAAGCAGCTAGCGTGTTGTCAACATTCTCCTGCTGGTACTGTCTAATTGGGCATGTTGCATGTACAACAAGAGCAGAGTCATCCCCGCAACTGTCTAATTCAGCAGAGTATCCTAGGAATTACGTCCATATTAGACAATGCCGCACCTCACGATTTATGTCCAATGCCCACGTTCAGTGTAACTGCACAAAGTAGTGTACCCTTTATGTAGCAAGGTGGAAAACAAGGCTGTGGAGCGGTGTATGGGCGTGTAGCATGACCATCGCCAGTCACAGACATCCAATTGACAATTATCTTTTTATTAACTGTAATCTTTCCCTAATCATAACCAAATGTTTTTAATCCAAACCAGTTGACAGTTGACTTGGAGAAATGGCTCCTGAATTTGGTATCAGTTCCCAGAACAGTCAGAGCGATCCCTCTGACCTCCTTGCTTTTTACCTGCTATGGTTTGGCATGTTATTTTTCTTAGGTCACATGAATCAGGTCAGGGAGTCAAATTTCATTTTAACGGGGCATAATAATTCATTCCAGCTATCCAGTGGAGGTAACAGTATAGTGGGGCACCAAATGGCAAACCTTTCCACAAGCCTCAGAAAGTATATATGGTGACAGTCAGTATATTTTCTGGGTTCTGTTACTTGGGTCACGTATAGGTCAGGAATGAGATTTTAGAATGAGGTTCGGTGGTCATGAGATTGGTTCAGCATATTTTGCATGCCATTAAAATTGTATATGGGTAATGGGTATGAAAACAAACTGCCGGTGCATGGTAACAGACACAAGGAGACAGATGGCTGTCAGAGTGGGGTTTCTTATGCATGACGAATTGTCGCATCTGCTGGTGTGACTGTGCAAAGCAAGCGGTCAGGGGAAGTTCTCAAGAAAACAGGAGGAAGCGACATCTGAAAACAAGCAAACAAAAGCCAGGCTGTCATCTGTTTCCAAAGTAACTGATCTTTTTATAGTCCAGAGTCATCTGCAGTAGCCGAGTCGGGTAGGAATCCTGCGGAGACATGAGGGCAATCAAGGTGGCACTCACTCTCCCGATACCCAGGTGAGGTGACATTCTGCCAAAATAAAGGCTTAAGATTACTGGAAACAGCACCGGAAATAGGCATAAATCCTTAGGGGAAAGCTGTAGAAAGGACTTAAAGGATCCATCCACAAGCTTTACCACACCTTGTCAAGTTACAAAAATCCACGCCAGAGGTTGGCCAAAGTTTGGCACATGTCAAAACAGATCACAAAAACCATCAAAACTCTATCAAGGTAAAGTGCTTATGTGGCCTCTTTCCAGACCTGCCTGAGTTCCATTTCAATTCAATGGCATTTCCTAATTAGATGAGAAGGATGGTTTGATGTACATGCTCTCATTGTATTAAAAAGAAAGCAGGGGGAGAAAGGGCCATGCGTGGAGCCCCCCTTGTTTGCCTGCAGTGCAGCGATAGAAGGTTACAATTGTCTCTCCCTCTCTCCGGTGCGTCCACAGATGCAGAGAAAAATCGATGCACAAAAAGCACTTCATTCCTGCTCAATTTCATCCTTTACTGCCAGTATAATTAAAAGTGGCTTCTACGGACTTTCCAATCCAAATTTCCCCATCAGCTGGAGGTGGCCTGCTCAAAGTCATCCACGCTAAATTCAAGGAAAAGGGCTTCTCTTGGGACTGTTATGGCATCAAGTATGCAGGACTCATGCTGATTCTATGGAAGGTCGGGTTATTGACAACTACTCTGTGGCAATTCACTGGATGAGCATGTGCACTTTGTTTGCAGTGATAGATACTGTACAGCAGGAAGCAACCAACTCAACAAGGGGAAAAGTGGCACTTAAGATACTTAATTGATGATTTCAGGGGGTCATGTTTAATTATTGTACTATCACAATTAGATTTCCCCCCCTTAAAGATATAATCAAACACTAGCAAATTCCAGCTGCAGCAACTGGCGCAAAAACCAAACCAAAGCCTCTTTTATACAAGTTGTTGGTCCCGCTTAATTTCCACCAAAGCAACATAAAGAGTTTAAATCATTTTTACACACTCTTTCTGAAAACCACAGCTTCCTGCACTGATAACACCAGCTGAGAGACAGAAATTAGCAAATTACCTGTGTGTCATGGCTGCATCCAAGCTGCTGGACCAATTATTTCTGCTCTGCTGCAATTGTAAAGGCCTCTCCAGCTGTGTTTGACACAAAGCTGGCTTAGGGAGGCTTTCTACTGACCAAAAACATAAACAAGATTACAGGAGCCTAACCTTTCACAGTGCTCACGAGCGACAACAGAACCCCTGCTAAATGGACTTTTGGTCTGGAGACGCCAAAAGAAGTGGGGTGTGTCTTTACCACTTTCGATACCGCTTTGGGAGAGACTGAACTGATAAGAAATTGTGGAACAAAGCAGTCCTTGCTGTGTATACTAATCAATAATGAGCTGCTCATTAGTAGAGACTGTATAGCACACACAATTAACAGAAAAAGATAGAACAATGCATTAAGAAAGAGAAACCGAAGGCTCAGGTGTAATGAAACAGGATTATAGATATCTGCTTAACTCCAGCATTCCACTGATGACTTCCAAGGCAATAACTACACCTACCTTATTAATCACTATGGGCAGAAATTCCATAAAGGGTTGACCTACAATGACCTGAGTGAGGTCATTGTCTAGTGGCATGCTGCAGTTTCATATTTTCCATGTGGAACTAGCATGCTACTGTGTTAAGCTATTTGCTCTATGTCAGCCTGACTTTTAGCTACATTTATTATGTATGAGAGGGTAAAAGGGGTCCATGAGAAGATTATAAAAGCTTAACATTTTGATGAGATTAATCTAGCTATCAATCTTTGCATGCATACAGTAGTGAACCAATTATAATGAGGCAGTCGATGAACAAATAACATTTATATCTCTGTGACTGTATGTTCTGAGCTGCTTGAGAACCTTTAAAAAACATTAATTGGAAGCAGAATTATTCCTGCACCATCCACCATAAGAAAATTTATATCATGAGCATGTCAAGTGGTGCAGAAGCGGGGGACTGCAACTATCAATGCAGCCTCTGTCAGAAGATAGAACATCACTGTGGAGAACAGGAAGGGAGTGGATGTCAGTTGCCTGGAGAGGACGATCTGACATCTCAACTCCCACTGTCTGTCATTCTGTCTTCCCAATGATGTATGGATGTTATATGGCACCGCTCACCCAGCAGAACCAGTCAATACTACCATGCCGAGGAATGCTATAGCGAGACAATGAGAGACTGTGACCCTTGTTATGGAATGACAAACTCCATGAGGGTGGAGGGGAAAGGAATGAGGCTTAAGCGGGAGGGGGGGTTATTCAATATCACACTGTCAGCAGCCCTGTGGTGGCATTTGAATGATTAAACATTGCAAGAATATCTTTACAAATCCTAAAAAAAAAAAAAAGCTTACTTAGATCCATCTGTGTTGAGAAATTTCAGAGTGAGTTTGGTTTATTGACAGCATTCCAATATATTTATAAAATACAAAATATATCAGACTTTGTCAGGGATAGAACAATAAAGTACTGGACTTGTTTCCATCGTTGTCCCTGGTATTTACACAGTCCAACGACCTTTATCAAGACAGAGACAAGCTTTCAAAGTCTGACGTTAAGAAACTTAAGAAAATAGGAACTAAAAACATAGAAAGTTGAATCATATGAACAAACAATAGAACATTTCTTTCAGGATGCACACAATGTAAATTATTATACACATCCAAAAAACATAAAAAACACATTAAGATATCTACATTCTATTAGGGAATACCATCTAGCAGCCAGTTTAGCCTTTAACATTGTAGTGCTACCTGATCTGAGTTTATATTTTAACATGGCTTTAAACTTTAAAGCATATTTCTGCTTGCAATCATTAGACAAAAAATCTTTAAAGTGCAATGGACAGTAAGGATACATTTCTCAACTGATCCCCCACATTCCCTGTTAGCACTTCAAGGTGTGTTTATCATTAACTGGAGGGAGGCCGAAATTTCCAGTCCGCCGCATGAAAAGCTCAATCCAGCCCTTGAACCAAGGTGACGTCGCTGCGTAGGCAGACGAGAGGAAAAGGCCCCCCGTTTTCTAGCTCCTCGCCCGCGGGGGCTCTGTTCCTGCCTGCACGCCAGCGCCGTTATCTGCTGCTTATTATTTGGCTGAATGAGCTGGAGCTGGGCTCACGGGGCTCGCTTCTGACATAATGACTGATTACAGTCTTGTGGCTCCCCTCTAAGAAATCCCACAGTTGCCACCATTGCGCCGTGGCGGCTCGGCATCACAGGCAAGACCAATGTACGAGCGGATGGCACAGATGGGGGGGTAGCTGGTCTTTTCCAGTGACAGCGTAACTGCTACCCAGTCCTCGAGCTGTCATGATTGACAGAGACGCTCGTGGACACCTGGTTCATCAACCTACTTGTCATCAGGCGCCTTGTTAACGACTGCCTCTTCTAACTAAAAGGCTGAAATGGGAATAACATTAGCAATTTCCATCTCCAAAGCAAAACTGCAAGAAATGTGACTAAATAACGATCCATGTATTTTAATTTGTCCTTGAATAGTAAGGAGCACATTTGCCACTTTCTCCCTGCATAACTGCAATACATACTAATGCATACAGGCATTAAGCCCATTAGGAGTAGTATGTGTCACATGAACCATCCATAATGCACAGCCTTATGAAGACACCATCCAGCCTTACTCGTGCATGTGGTATACAGATGCATGCAGGTGTGACAGCAGTCTGAAAACAACACAGAACAGGCTCTGTCAATAGCTACTGTTTCCAAACAACAAGAGAAGTCATTCTGTCAGCACTTTTCAAACGCCAGCTTTCAGGCAGTCAATTAAGTTCAAGGTGAGACAAAAATGTGTTGTCATTTAAACCGTTTTGCTCCACTGGGGCGGTGCATCAATTCAGTCATCTCCATTCCAGAGGTGACAAAGGGCTGGCAGGGAAGTTTATATTTGCCAGTGGATACACAGTTCTGCTGTCATTATACCAACCTGAGATGAAGCGGGATAGCAGGTGCACAAAGCTCCCAGATTTAAAACACACTGTTCCCCGTGAACAGAGGTTCATAAAGATGGGTACGAACATGGGACTACTCTCGAGGAGCCTGCTGGCTGAGGCAGTCGGTCCTGCCAGATCCCACCCCCCACTCCCACACTCCTAAATCCAATCCTATGCTATCGATTAGGAAAATCAATTTGGTCTAAGTCACAAGCACAGAGGGAGATGCTGAAATGCTGCAATACATTTTGAAGTCACAAGTGGAATCAGATTCTGATCAACTCAACAGTTTAATGCACGACAAATAGGCCTTCTCTTAATTAAGAAAACAGAGTAAACAACATCACATGACAGAAGCACAACTCCTTCATTGTGGAGCTATCCACCTGTATGAAAATACTTTAATTATCCGCCTGCAAAAGTGCTTCTACCCTCTGTAAATCTTATCAAGTATGAACGGAGAAATTGTCTTTTAATTTAAAGAGATTCAGCAGGATATTGTAATCAACATTTCTGCAAGGCATTCATGGTTTGTGTTCCAATACAAGCTCTTTTGAAGTGGAAGGCTGAAAGTATGGCAGAATGAAAAAATGTTGTAATGGAATTTTTATCCAAATATAATAGCAACACTATCAAAATTGATGTTCTTCAGTTTTGAAGATGTCAAACTACTGAGAAGCATGGATGGATTACTGTATGGGCATACTGGGTACAGGTCTAGGGGCTCAAGGGGTCCCTGTGCCAGAGCCTCTGTGAAGTTACTGTTAACATTTCTTGTTGGAAACACAGGAATGCAAAATGAGTACAAAGAGATGCAAAACAAATACAAAGAGACACATAATGACTACAAAGTGATGCAAAACAACAACAAAGAGATACAAAACAACTACAAAGAGACTACATGATTTGTCATTTGTTGTCATTGTGTCTTTTTCAGTCTGGGGATCTTGGTATCATGCGGGAGGGATGGGGGGCCTTTTACATGTCTGTGCCCAGCGGCCCATTGAAGGTATATTCTGTATCAATCCTTGGTCTAATCTACCTAATTTGATTACTTTAAAAGCACAAAGCGTGAATGTAAGTGACCATTTGGCATTAACCCCATTAAGAATATTTTTCTTTTGTACTGCTTTACTATAAGTTGAAGGTGCACTTTTTGATAACTAGTGTAAGATCAGGGGTCCAAAATTGCTATGCATAAATCTGCACCTGATATTTGCAGATACAGCAGCCTGTGAACAAGGAAGCTATCTTCATTTCTCTTTGCTGGCCAATTAGTGGTCAGATCAGGAGGTCCCAATGGTTTAGGGAGGCGTAAATACTAACCGTCATTTCCATTCATTTGTATGCGGCTGCAGGTGCACTACCTTATTATGTATTCAAGCCCAAACCTGCCTCCCAAACAGGCCATAAATTAACTTCTTTTAGAGCTTTGGTCTCGGAGAAGCATTGCATCTTTGTTTGAATCCTCTTCACTGGTCCAAAGTTCACATGGAAAAAAACCCTCAGAACAAAGGAAAGCCATCAATATTGTTGCAAAAAACTTGGTGTCATACTGTAAAATGCGCATAGACAAATGTATCAGATTTTACAGAGTAGTAAAGAGGTTGATGTACTGCGGCTCCGTCAGGCTTTGTCAGTTTGATAGCTTTTGGGTACCTTTTAACACCACCAACAGGGTCGTAAGAGTAGCTTGGATTGCTTTAAATGCTAAGTTGACATTTTTGGGTCCATATCTGCACTCCAGCCGAGAATGTATCCTTTTCACTCAAAGTGTTCACTTTTTCCTCGGGCCAGTTCTGCCTTAGGGGAGCTAGGGTTAACAATGGTATGCAACAAACTGCTTTTTTGGAATACAGATAAAATTGCTGTGAATGTCAGGTCTGAGTTCACCAAGTAAGGGGCACCTGATTTGATCACTGTACTGTTCACTGGTCAGACATACTGCAGTGGCCCTTATCTGCAAGCAAGCATCATTGCTACAATACAAAGATGGCATCTCCAACTCCATTCATAAAATGAATGCATGCCTGCATCTGCACAAGCTAGTTAATGCTTTGCACTCACATCTCCTTGGCATGCAGTCTTTGTATCTCTCCCTGCAGAGGATGTTGAGTGCTAAAACATGACTGCTAAGTGTTTTGACCCCCCTAGGGACAACATAACTATGTGTCAAATTAAGGGTGGAGGGGTGGCTTGCAGATAATAAAAACTTCACACTAAAGCATAAGAGTTTTTTTTATTCACACTGTCACTGGTCATGGTAACGCCTACACTTGAGCTTGCTTGACAATGTATCATCCTTGCAGGCCTTTATTAAAATGAAATGCATAAATTAAAATGACATGCTAGTGGAATTCAAAACACAGGCGAGGCCGAGTGTGTTCTGTGAATGTAACTGTAACAAATGGCATTGTAGCCCCAGTTGATTTCATGGTCAACCAATGATCTTATCTCCTACTCTGACACAATGTAATGTCCTTGCCTAAATCCACACTTGTTTTCCTCTTCATTGTCATGATTACAAGTCAAAAGAGGTATATAGCATCCAGTGAAATGTTTCGATGACCTCACCCTATCCTTAACACACCACAGACTCACTGGAGTGGTATAAAATCCCTCGCAAATCCATTAGTGATTTAAAGAGGCTCATCAATACTCCACACACCCTTTTTCGCTCATCCTAACTGCTTTTTTTGGTTATAATCCAACCACAGAGAAAGGGCCTGGAATTAATTTGCTAATCCCCATCATCATGCTGGTAAATAACGGGTGTGCTGGTGGAAACAAAAGTTGGGTTTACCAAAGAAAGGAAATGAACAGAAACTGTTGATTTTTCTCTTTTGTTCCCAACAGATAGATGTAGCTGCCTCACACCATGTTGTTTAAACTTTTTATCAGACATTTGTGCAGCTGCAGAATATTCTTTATCACATATCTGTGTGCATTGGTACTTTCTATTTCATAGATCTACAAAAACCCTCTTATTTTCCAGTGTTAGTTGCAGGGGTGTGATAAACACACACAACACTCAAATCTTTCCACGAAAAAGCTGTGCTCAAACCTGCTGACCTTACATATATTCAATAGTATGTTTCAATACATGCTGCATCTATAGACAAATGTCCAGTTTTATTTTATCTACTGTTTTCTTTGACTTTTACACCTAAAATGCTCCCAAACATTGGGGTCACTCTTCACAGAGCTACACAGAATAAAAAATTTTAAAAAACTAACTGTCTGTTCTTTCCATCAAGCACCAGCTGATGTCTCCATCTCGACCGTAACCCCCATTTCCTGCAGGGAGTTATGGAAGCTTGTGTCAAAACCTTTGTGTCCAAGCTCTTTGAGACAGGAGAGCTAAAGTGTTGAGAGGCGTGGACCTCGAGGACCTTTCCTATGCCATGTGCTTTCTTTTTTATTTTCAGCTTTTCCTTTTCTTCTTTTGTGACATTCCTGCCAGAGAAAGGGCCCCAGTAGACCAACCTGTCTCACTCCTAACAGCATGATCACTCCAGTCTTTGGGACCTTAAAAAAACCAAGGGCCTCACTGTAGCAGTGGGTGAGATATGGCCAACAGGAATGTGAATACAGTACAGTAGGTGGCCTGCCTTATATTCTTTGCCACAGGTTTAAGTATTACGTTTAAAAACACAAAAGTTAGAGCATATAAACTAGTATGTTTTTAATCACCAAGGCTATCCTGACTATGGGGTTACACTTGAGATAGAGCCACCTAATATTTAAAAATCACAGGGGAAGAATCATCAAATAGAAAGCATCATCTCCCTTCTGAAGATGTTTCTGTGATGCTTAACATGTCAGCATCCAGCCGCGGGGATAAACAATCATACAACTGCAAAATAAGTTTTGAAATCCATCATTTAGACAGCCTTCTTCTGTAGTGTCCTCATTTTCCAACTCGTCAAGGATCTCATGCAGTGCTGTCTATGGTAAGTTAAAAAAGAAAGTCTCATCTTCTGAGAACAGGCAAGTCATGTGCAGGGAGATTTAACATAAAGGTTTTCATGTAAGGGATCTATAAATGCTGGAAACCACGGCCTTAAGTTAATAAAGTGGACCCACACTCAGCCCTGAATAAAGTTCAGATGTGGGTGATATATAACTATCAAGTGGACTCTAAGCGGTATATGAGAGTGATACTGCAGTTTGTAGTTTGGTAGTGTAATATCTTACAAAATAAGTGAAGGCATATTTTTAGATTAATGCCAAACACAGTGCATCAGTGTTTCTATTGGCCCACAGTGTGAATTTGCCAGTTTAAGTTGAACAAAGGTGAAATCTGACCTTATTTTCAATATCTGTTGATTATTTTCTTGACAGTCGATTAATCATTTGGTCTTATTTTGTCTGAACAACAGTCCAAAACCCAAAGATATTCAGTTTATATTTGAGAGGCTGGTAGCAGTTCGTTTTGATCAATTTTCAAAATGTATTTGTCAGCTCTACAGGAAACACATGCCATTGTACTACCTTCAATTGAAGTGCATGGGAGAAGGTGTGACATTACTGTAAGAAAAGAAGCCAGCAATGTTGCTGAGTCCATGTATGAAAGAGGCTAGTGATTGGTAGCCATGGAGACCATCAACTTTGCTGGAGTTGTAATCCATTTGCTGCAACCTAACTGTAATTCCTAACTGCCAAAAAAGGTTTGAGTTTAATAACAGCTTTCGTTATCCGTGCCTCTACTGAACTATATTTTTCAGACTTTCTGACATAAATAAAAACACTAATAAATAATTTCCCTCATTAGTGCTAATGTACATGGGTGGCAGGGGGAACATGAAGAGTAAATCACACTCAATCCACAGCCTTTGATCCCCAGAGAGATGACTGTACATTCAGTGCGAGAAAATATGAATCTAACATCTGAAAAAGTACGTGCAGTACATGACCTTGAGCATTATATTCAGTTGTACAGCGGCATGCAAGATCACTACAGACAAAGCACTTAGATAAAGACATGAAACGGTTTTCATTCACTCAGTGATTTCTGCTATAACGCTTTTCAGACCAGGGTCTATTAGTTGTTAACTTGCTTAGACTACAAGAGGGGTGGTGAGGACAGCATTAGGACAGTGCAGGTCTCACCAAAAGAAAATCCAGTGACTTTACAGTTTAGGTTATTAGTTTAAAGCTGCCATAAATTAAATTCCAATTCATCGCATCTACTTTAAGTTTGTAGCACAAAAGACGTTGACAAAAGACAGAAAACATGTGTGTGACTGACAGAATGTTTTTTTCAAATGCTACTCTTTGAAGAATGGTTTTCCAAATTGATAAACCAGTAAAAGCCTTCACTGTACATAACGAGCCATGAAGCTGTCCACCGCGTAAACTTAACCTAATGAAGAAAATCTGAGAGCCCATGTCTCCATTCATACCGCCAACGACAAATTGGATTCCTCCTGGCTTTCAATTGTGTCCAAAAAGGCAAAAATCAAATCAAATAAATGGACATGCCAATGGAAAAAAATCCGCTGGCTGAAAAACTACACTACATCAACGGGATGGAAAAGGGAACATCACGGAGAGTGGGGTTACTTCAGAGGCACAATTCAAAAGACCGAATGAAGAAAGAGCATTCTTCCCAATGAGGGCAACAAATTAACCCATATTGGTGTAATACAGCAGGAAGAAATATGTGCCAGCACAAAGTGTTGAACTTACATTGTTAAAAAAAACGTGATAGAATGAGTCACTCTACAGACTAAAGAAGGCCTGAATAACTCTCTTAAAAGGCCTCTAATGAATCAACTAAAGTGTTTTTAAGGTTAAGGGTTCTAACCATTTCTGCGAAAGAAAATAAAAGATCCAGAAAGAGAAAAGGAACTGCTGAGAGAAAAGTAGACATTTCAGAAACATTTAACAGCATTAACTGGCATAAGAAGTTATGGTGAAAACGTTAAAATACAGTGGACTCCGTATGTACCCTGCCAGTGTGTTTCTTCACCCAAGATAACCGATTCAATCAATATGTAGTACTGCGTCTCATATTCAGCACACTGTCTTCCTACAATGGACTGCAACATAACAGCTTCAAGTAAGGCAACGGAACAATTATTTTATTTTCATACAGCGCCGTCCCATCAGGTATCACACCAGATGCTAGGTTCAACTCCTGTTATATTAAATATAACCTAGATTCTATTCCACAAGGAGCACTTAGCGGAATCAAAATGGATGAGACACACTGAAAACAAAGAGCAGGTGGACATAAGAGTTTAGTCAGAATGCATCAAATGTCCCCTTGAGTTTCCCCAGGAGGAGGAAGTCAAGGTTTTTACTGTTGGTAGGAAATTGTGTGTGCGTGCATGTGTGAGTGGTGTGAGTGTGAGTGTGTGTGTGTGTGTTTGTCATCTGCTTGAGGGCACTTACTACCAATGCAGATTATATGACAGATGGCACTGCAGTCCTGGACATAATGAATGTAATTGTCAAATGAGGATACGACCAACAATAATGTTAACGCTATTCTGAAATGGTGGGGCCAAAATACATCATGGAAGTTAGTCTCACATCTGAGTCACAAGAAGCCAAATCCTGGACGAAAATAAATAAATAAATAAACAAACTACACATGAAAGATCACCTCCGAGTGCACAGCTGTTATATTATTCGGGATAGAATTCGACACAGATCGAACCATATTCCAAACCATGAATTGGAAATGAAGGGCATCATTTTGCAGAGATGAGACAACTTCAGATCTGATTCAGAGTGATAGGCTTCGCTACCTTTTCCACTTTGATTTTGATGTTGAAAGACGGTGTGCTGTCCTCACATCAAAGCATGCGGTACAGTGGCCCCCTCAACCCTGCACCTCTCTCAGACACAGGACATGTCTTCCCCAGCATGGGCAACCATTCACCATTCCCCCTTTTTCATACATTAAATAATGATATTTGTTGTGCAGTATTCATGTGTTTTTGAGTGCAAAAAGGCAAATAGTGACATTTTGGAAAAATGTAAATGAGTCAACTGAGTGAGGGGGGGTGTTCAGTAAAATATAGATGAAAAATTCTACATAGCCTATACCAACAACTTGCATAATTGATTCTTCACACATATTCTACCTATCATGAAAATGCAGATGCTCACACCACTGCATATATGCTCACACTCCAGTACATTTTGAACAACAAACTGCAACAGAAAACATAGGCCTGCACTGGCACATTTCTTGGTTCAAGAACCTTTGTTGGACACTCAATTTATGCTTTACAGTCACCTACTGTCTTAGCTTTAAATCCAAGACATAAGAGCTACATATTCAATTTAAATTTCCCACCAAAAAAAAAAAAAGATACTGTCTACAATTAAACTGCATGACTTTATAATGCAAAAACTTCACTCATAGGTATGCATCCAAAATGCAACTTCTTTGCAAAGCCATTTTTTAGACCTGGGCACATTGTTCCAAGCATCATGTGAATGGTAAAAAGACCTTTCACTCCTCAACAATTCCCCGGATACATTAGATCATAATCCAACCCTCTAACAGAACGGATTAATTAGTCCGGCAGGAAATAATAATAATAAATAATAATACATTTCCATATTGGCTATCAATATGTTGCGCGTTGATCGGCGCTGATTACACCTGAACGCATCGATCGCCCAGTTAAAGTAATTAAGAGTGGAGTGCATGCCAAGATTGACATTACAGAGCACACATCAACGCCGCTGCGGGGATTCATTCGTGAGCATTATTATCGCTCTGAGCTGAATCTGCAGATAATTGTGGATATGCGCACAAACGGAGGGACGTGTGCGTTTTGTAGAGGAAAGTCACACTTACCGCGGATTTAGAAATGACCGGTGAAGAGGATCTAAAGCTCACGTCCTTCCATTCAAAGTATTAGCGATAATTTCTCTCTCAACTGTCCTTCAGGCGTTGGGTACCGTGCTTACGCACTGTGTGTGAGGAGTGGACTTGATGAAAGGGTCGAGGAGAGCGGACAACGAATCCAAATAGTTGCCTCCTGTCGCTCCGTTCAATATCCTCGTAAAATCGCCTCGGTTTAATCTGCTGTGCGTCCAGAATCCGAGTCCTGGTGATGGCGCGGGAGAAACAAGCAGCTTCCTCGCGTCGTATCCACGCTACTGTCCCTTACATCCCTTTATGGCACAAGGCGTCCTTCTGTGCGGGGGCTACATCACGTCCCATGAAGCTGAAAGGCGAAACGCCAACAGCCCTCACCACTCGCGCACACAAAACGCACACAAAAAGAGTATCCAGAAGAATTTGAAAGGGGAGGGGAGGTAAATCTTGTGAGAAAAGCTCTGCGGGGGGAAAAGAATCTAAGTTGTTTGGGTCCAAAAAACTGAGCTCTCTGCGACTATGACAAACCAATTGTGCGCACTGGCTGGGGAGTAATTCTGTATGAAGACCGAGGGCTTGGAGAGCCAGTGAAAGGTGAGAGGCAAAACTCGGATGTGGATTGCCGCTCTCGCCGTATACTCGGGCTCCACCTAGCAGCAAACACTAGATAACATGCTACAAACCAAAGCCTCTCTACCTACAGTATATCTCGCCCCAGGCTGGCAAGGAGACCTATGTTATATTACATTCTGTCTGTGCGCCTGTGACTGCAATATTCATGCGCAATCCACTGCCTCTCTCTCTCTCAAAAGATTCAATGCTTCTCTAAAATGCAACCTGTACAAGAACTGACCGTCAACAGTTCAATCAAGGAAATGTAGACTGAAGATTTGAGTTGATACCCAGGCCTAACACTGCTTTCTCAAGGGAAAATTGTTTGCTTGCATGACATATGCAAGTTTTTTTTTTTTACAGCATGTGTCCTCAAAGAAGAGTTCCTGATCCTTTTTCTTGCTGGTAGCCTATTATTCATACAGATCAACATGCTGGAGATATGTGTTTTTATCCCACCACATCTACTATAATTCCAGCTGTTCCTTTGACTGCATTTTCAGCTGTAAATGCCAATAAACACAAGTTGTAAAATGGCTTCGCATAATTGTGCCCAAGTGTGACAGATAAGTCTTCAGATATCACACAAAAATTAAATTATCAAAAAACACACAAAAAAAAATGTTCTGATGACCTTTGAACGCTGCACCAGCTGCACGTCTCCAGCTGCAGCCAGACAACCTCTCAATCATCCTACAGCCAATCGATCACCGTAATAATCCTAATTACAATCAAACAATAACAAGTAATCATCCAATCACTCACCCGGTGCTCCACTAATGAGCCCGTGCGAACGCGGGCCTGGTAAAGCACAATTTTTTGCACTTGTTCCCTGTCTGAGAAACACCTTGAACCCCTGAACGCCCCGATGAAAAATAACTGGCTGCCAAGCGTTTGAAAAGATGCGGCGTTATCTCTCCCTGGCACTGCTTTCCATGCACCCCCGACGCAAATGGATTTCTCCAGGTAGAGCGCTGACCAAAGCGGCCTGCCATTACACTTGCATAAACCAGGTAGCTTCAAAGTGACACTATAAGTGCCATGCGATATACGGCTGCCATCTCGACTACATGAAATATACAAGAACTACAAAATAACAGTCTCCACATTAGCAGTAACATGAATACTATACCAATATTGGAGATGCAGATGTCTATAGACTAATAGAATACTAGTCAGTTCCTTTTTATCTTCTGAATAACACACTCTTCACAATACCTCATGATTAAAGTATAAACAGCTTTGCACTCCTCCACTGAAATGGAAAAGCATTTCAAAAACATGGAAATGAAGGCAAGTCAGACCCTACTATATCTAGTTTTACTGCAGAAAAAGACAGAAAATCATTAAAGTGATAGGAAACGTCCCTGAACTGCATGAATATTGCAGTTTCCTTATTGAAAATTGAAGAACAAGGTGAGCTAAAACTCCAAATCAAAAAGGAATGGTTATTAGGAATTCCCATCCAAAGTTGTAAAACAAAGAAAAAGCTCTGACCAACAACAGTTTAATGATAATAATAAGCTAACTGTGATAAAGAAAATATCCCCAACAGCAGCATTAAAACTACCTTTTATTCTATTATTGCCAGTCTACTGTTTACAGCAAGTGGATCTGCACCAGATTTGTTCCTCACTTCACGCTAGAGGAGATTTCTCCATGTTAATTCTAAACTAAGTGTCCTCAAGACAGAGATAACATTTCTGCTGCCGGATAAAACACCTTTCAATTCAAATAAAGTATCCTTCCAGGAATTTAAAAAAAAATAATTACATTCATTTTCAGATGCCTCTTCTAAATTGCAAAATCAGAATGGGTTCAATTTTTGAGGTGAAGTGTTTTTACTAAATCAAATTCAACACCCACACACACACACTCATCGTGATACAAACATCATCATTAGAATTCATATTATAAACAGAAAAACAGAGGGTTCGAGACCTATTTAATTACAATGCCCTAAATCGGGGAACAGAGCAATAAAATGTTTTACATAAGTTGGACCCTGGGCGGACTTACAACTTTAAAGTTGCTATAATCAACGTTTTTATGTTGTTGATCACGTGACTACTTGTGTGTGAAAGGGGTTGCTCATAGAGATGAGCCCACAGATAATTATCACCCAACTCTGCTCTACCGAGCTTTATAGCATCTTTCAGCTTACTATTTTGGTTTTCGGGGCCACAACTTTACTGTTTTGGTTCACTCTCATCAGCATCTTTTTCGGCAGCAGGCTGCTGTTTGTAGTGAAAAAGCTCTAAAAACCAACTGTACTCGACCTGCCCAGCACCAAATCGGCCAAGAGACAAAGCTAGCAAGTGGCTGGTGAACATACAGTGGAGCATTTTGCAGCTAAAGAGCCAGATATATCCCTCAGGAGTTGGTGTAGACCAAAAACAGAGCTAAAAGGAGAGTAACTATTGGACCGCCATTCAACAGGTGGCCAGAAACTGGCGGCTATGTGACTCCATATGAATGCTTATGTTGCTCCGTATTTGCAGGATGTGTAGGCAATTGTATGCAAAAAAGTTTGCCATACCAACTTATAAAGGCCAAAGAATCAGTTATTGCACCTTTAAAAATCCAATTAGCAGCAATAGAATCAAATATTTCATAATACAATAGATTTAATTCCACTGTAAAGATGAACTTCATGGATAAAATACATTCAATAATAAATTTAATTGCTGTGTGTTAAATGTTTGATTACTACACTGCAGCATGTTGCATCAGTTGTTCGAGCAGTTTTGCATACTGGGGCAGTTAAGTGTGCCAAGTTAAAGTAGAATGTATTTGGTTTCACAAATAAGTGTTTCCTTATAGCAAACTAAAAAAAAGAATTGAAAAATCTTCATACATCAGGCAGAAATTACTTTGTTCTTTTTTGTTTATTTTTGTAATCTTATTTAAGCATGCCACAAGCTAAACAGTATGAAATGTTCATGAATAAAAGAACATTTTTTTTCAAAAGGGAAATGTAACAAACATAGTTTCCGAGCCAAGTCATTTGTATAACGACAAACTCATTTCAATGTCTATTTCCTTGTAAACGCCAACATTTCAGTTCTATGGCAATATGTATAATTGTGAGTGGAACATGCTAATGCTAAATTTCCAGCTGCCAACAATGGATTTACTAAATACAGAGAGTTAAGCACCTGAGACACAGTCGTAATTGAACACCATAAAGTGATGCACGGCACCATAAAACCTCTGTACAGCTACTCACCATGCTGTTGTAAGAAACTCCTGCCAAATATAAAGCTGTTCAGGAAAATTAAGGCTTATGGGGACAGTTGTTGTGCAAAGTGAATCCAATAATGTAGAAGCCATTTTCCCTGTTTATCCATGCTACCAAGCCTAGGAATTATCATCTCCACAGTGCTGACACTTACATATGCAGCAGTGCTTAAAGTGCTTAGACAACTAGACACTCTTCTTCAGCTGTTTGTGCAGAACTGTGTGGATGTGCACATGGCTTAGGAAAGGAAAAGGCTACAGTAAAGTATGTGTGATATTAGGACTAAAATTAGCAAAGTGCTACTGTAGGTACAAGTTAGGTGACGTGGTTCACGAGTATGTGGAACATGTAGGTGTAACGGAACCAAGACACTGTGCTTAATTGTTGTTTAAGTCCTCCAAATAAAACAACAAAATGCATCCTATGTCGTAGTTTTCCAAAATGACACACCCTGTGTGACGTAATTTTTCAGTGGTGTCCAAACTCATTACATATGACTAATTTGTATGACGTATATATGTTTTCTGATCTGCCACCGCAATAGTTATGGTTAGGTTTTGGCATAGAAACTACTACGCTATGCTGTGTAACTTTTGAAAAAAGAAATGACACATTCTAAAAGTTCCAATACACTGCGACAGCATTAATGAATTGGTATGGTATGACCAGTAGTGCATGGTGGCTTTAGCTACATATTACTGTGTAATTGACATTACTGAGTCAGTTTGCGACTCTTATCTACTTGTGCTAAACTTTGTTTTAGCATAGCATCCTGTAGTTGCCAATTCACTTGCTGTTCAGCAAGTTACACAGACTCACTTTTAAAGTCAGGAAAGATCATGGTTTGGATTTAAAAAAAAAAAAAATGTGGTTAAGGATAGAAAACAATCACTGCCATGTTTAAAAGTAGAACTACTTGGTTAAGGTTAGAGAAATAGGTCATGGTAAGATGAAATGTTGATGTCACAGCTGTTCATGACCTATCTATCCACTTTTATTCTCTGTCTAAGAGGTTTTGTAACACTAATAACAGCAGCATACTACTTCTGCCTTTGTTCCTTACAGACAAGAGTCATATTTCACACTGCAACTAGAATTCCTTGTCAGGTAAGCCTAAACATATGCTGGTATAGGCATTTGAACAAATGATAAATCTTGTGGGTTTTTTAGTAAGAGGATAGTGTCTGCTCAAAACAGCACAAAAGATAAATGACTAATATGAAAAAGGAAAGACTTGCAACCTTCATCAGATACCAATGAAGGTCTGATGAAGGAATTGCTTTATGGCCAGTATGAAGAGGAAGAATGATTACAGTGACCCATAACTCTCTCAGCATACAAATGGCATGAAAGAACTGTATTAGAGTTGAAAGAACCTGTCCTTCAAATGTTTCTTTGTTATGCTTGAAACCATAATTTGATTCGAGTTCTAGGGAGTAACGTTTGGCACAATCAGGCAATCTATACAACGTATCTTGCATTATGAAACCTATTTTGTAGATGTTTCTTAACGTGCTGAATAGTTGTTCGTGTTTAACTTCAGTGCATGCAGGCACGACTACCCACAGTCAGTGGGCACAACATGCCTGCCTACATCCAACATTACATCAGCTGCAATAAACTTCACCAAGAAACACCTACATTTCTTTCACCCACTGCAGCCTGAATTTTTCAACATGGGAAATATTCCAATGTTTAGCAGAAATAATGTCAATTCAACCCCCCACATTTAATTAAGAAATACAGTTAAATTATCATTAACGTAATGCTGTAGAAGGAGACTTACAACTCACTGAAATGGCTCAAAAGAAGAATGGTTAAAGCTGTCAGGCAGAACATAGTGCAGTCCAACAGGCTGGTCGTGATTGATGGTATTCGTGTGTGTGGGTGTTCATGTACGTATTAGCATCTTTTTGGATCAAGGTAAAGCTTCTCTTTTAAATCTCATTCATATGATGACTAAGACATATTGGAGTCAGCCCTAATAGAATTCTTGCGAATAATTTAATCGACGACAACAATCCCCCTATCTGCTATCCACTTCAGATTAATTTGTGTCCTAATGAGTAGTAGTATAATGATTTCGACACAAACTCAAAAAAATGAGTATAATTCAATGTACTGACATTAAAAGCTGGATCGATGGCTCTCTCTCCTCTGTTGGACAAGCGGGGGCGAGTCTGTGTGTCTGCAGTGAGAGTGTGTGGGAGCGAGGCTAAATACACACACCTACTGTCATGTAGGCAAAGGTTGTGTGTGCGCTTGTGTATGTGGAAAACAGGAAAGAAAAGATATTGTGTGTGTGTGCATTCACTGTTGCTGAGTGTGTTTTAAAGTTTCTGGTGTAGTCATTATTAAATTTATTTAAAAACTTGGGTTAGCATAGTTCCTGAAGCGTTGTGCTATGTAATACCCCATCACATTATTAAAAAAATACTACTGATGTCACATCAACGAGATTTGATTTGGCTAATCCTGCCCAAGTAAAAATGTCTTGTGTTTGCATGTGTATAAATGTGTCAAATATATCTAAGCACCATAACAATAGGAGTTCTATTAATACAATCACATATACACCTACAGCGTATCTGTGTGTTCCGTGAGATTTGGGTTTGACCTTTGCTGTGTTTAAACCCCCACATGACTGAAAAATCGCTGCAGCAAAAAAAAACAAAAAAAAAAAAAACACAGCAGCACATACACAGAGACACCACAAAGGAAAAACACTGGAGCTTTGTGCTAAAAAGAGACTTCCTCAACCCACATTGCAGTGTTTCAGAACAGTTTCTGCTAGTTGCACTCAGTTTTTTTTGCACAACATGCAAAATTTGCACACCTGTTAAAAAAGTTTATTTTGAAAAGTTTATCTTAACGGTGCTACTACTGCTATTCATGTTATTTAAAGGTGTAGGTAAGCTTGGGAGAGAATAGATCAAATCTACAGAAATTCAAACTCAAAGAATGATACTTCTCCTGTTTCAGAGTTCTTATTGGTCGGATGGATTTCCACACAGTTCCCTTAGAAATGAGATCACTGGAAAACAAAAGGAATGGTGTTACTACCGTTTCTGCCATTCTCACATGTCATCCACATTGTTTTGGGCCAATACAAAAGACATGGAGTTGAGATGCATTCATTACCTTCAGCGAGCCTGAAGTGTAGAGAAAGTAACTGCCATCAAATGTGGGGATGCAACAGAAAAATTGAATTATATATTCTATATTATATGAATTATAGCTTGAAATGAGTCAATTCAGTATATTAGACTTATGTTTGGGCTAATTGCTTTTACTGTAACTATGAAAGGAATAGTTCAACATTTCGGGAAATACTCTTATTGCTTTCTTTCCTAGAGTTAAATGAAAAGATCAATATTACTCTCATGTCTGTGTGTTACTTAAAGAGGTGAAAGTGGGAGGCAATTAGCTTAGTTTAGCATAAAGACTGGAGGCAGGGGAAACAGCTTGGTTCTCTCCAAAGTTCAAATATATGCCTACCAGCACCTCTAAAGCTCACTAATTAACACAGTGTATCTCATTTAATTTATCTGTACACAACATGCATAAACACGTATCTAAAAAAGTTAATTCAGGTGCAGTGACTTCACCAAGTCTTGTCTTAAACAGTGAGGGCACCAAGCAACCAGTGGAGACACTGAACAGAAGTATTGGGTGGATGTATAAACTGCTTTTCATCAAGAAATAGTTACAGCACATAATTCTTAGGAGGAAGTGTAAGTTTACATTACAGTTTATGTGCTAATTAAACAAATGAGATACAATCTGTTGATTAATATGAATATTTTTAGACCTATTTTTAACATTGGGGAGAGCCAGGCTAGCTGTTTCCCCCTGCTTCCAGTCTTTATGCTAAGCTAGACTAATTGTCTCCCAGCTCCAGTTAACATTACGGTGGTATCATCCTTGTATATCATATACGTTAGTATAACTCTTGGAAAGAAAGCAAATAAGTAGCTAAGAACTAGGTTTAGTTTTGTTAGCTACTGTATAAAGCCGAGAATATAAATATGACATTGTAAGCTAATCTGCCCAGAAATAAACAGACAAAGTTAGCGCCTAAGCTAGCTAGCTGGTGAACATACTGGAGTAACTTACTCAGCAGTTAAACAGGGTAACAGCCAGACATGCAATACCATTACCTCAAAACAATATCTGCAAATACAAAAAAGTTGCACATGAATGAAATATGCAAGAGATGTAGAATTAAGTCTAGGGCTCTGATATATTTGCGTCTTAATAAATGTTCAATGTCGTGAATAAACCAAACCAAAGAAACCAAAACAAAAAGGTAGTGATAGTTAGCTGATCAAATAGTATATACTACAATTAGTGAAATATTCATCTTTCTGTTTCATCCACTCTCTGAGTCAACAAAAACCGACTGGCTGTCTAGAAATGCTGGTTGTCCAACAGCATGCAGGTGGTCATGCTACATGGAAGATCAGTCAACAAGCAGACAGTTTTCGCAGAGATTCTTGGCAACACTTTTTTCCACCCTGTCACACATACAGCTTGGCAGACAGTTCCTCAGCAATTAAAAGCATTTCCACAAACAACACTACATTATTTATCATCATGAGAGGCATCCACAACTCTCTGTGACGCTCTCTCTTTAAAGTTTGGCATGAAAATGCCAATAAAAAAAGTTGAAATGGACAGGATGCAGACCATACACACGTCACATTACTGTCACTTTGGCTAAAGCTAAGCTTTCTTAATAATTACCAGAAAAATAACTTATCATACTTCTTGGATACAAGAGAGGCTCCCATTAGCCTCAGCTGTACTTTGTGTTTATTGCTAATTAGTAAATGTTAACATGCTAACATGGCAAACATACCTGCTAAAAGTCAGCATGTTAGCATCGTCATTGTGAGCATGTTAGCATGCTTACATTAGCATTTAGCTCAAAGCACTGCTGTGGCTATGTACAGGCTCACAGAGCTGCTAGCATGGCTGTACACTAGTCTTTTAAACTTTTCTTTATGTAATATATTATGCTTTCTTTTGTTTCTTAAACCAAAAAAGGATGGCAGCAGGAAGCGATATCGTACAAAGCAAAAACTATATGAAAATGTTATTTGGAAATAATTCATTATGATCTGAATATATAAAATAATGTAAAATACGATTGATATAAATAAATTAACCAGGAGCTGATGCCACTTCCAGCTACCATCTTTGTTTGGCTGAGAAAATGAGGTGCAATTTGGGAAACAGGTAACACATCTTTTTTTGTTTTATTTTGCAGCTGGATAGAAGAGTCTTTGAGGAAGCAGGATATGTCTTTAGAACAGCAGTAAGTGTCGTTAAATGACCTGTCGTGTTTTTCAAAGTCTGGCTTGCAATTTATCTTTGAGAAAAACAGCTGCTATAGCTCTGTGACTCGAATGTAAGCATCAATGCAGTATAGACAATGATTTGGGGAGAGGCACAAACTGGTGATATATTACAGGTATGTAAATTAACCAAATGTGACCTTCTCTTCCTCAGCAGTGACCAACGCCTGCATTTAAAGAATGAGTGGGCATCTCATTCATCATTCATTCATCAGATTATGTTCCAGCCTCATCAAGTGCTGCTATTATCCTCACTGCTGCTCACCTCCCCTGTGGTGACTCAGGGTGCATTCAAAAGCCCTCGACTTTGTGGGACATTCAGAGCACGACAAAATGAAACCAAGAGCCATCCACACTGTTGAATATTAGCTTTAGGCCCCAATTTCAGCTGTCAGATATACTGAGGTCAGATATTGTGGGGCTATGGGTCGGATAACTGCTCTCAAAGCTCTTTCAAGTGATGCAGCTTGTAATTTCCTCTGAGTGTAATGTTACAGAAACTTGAAAAGAAGATGGAGGTAATAAATTGTCCATAATAAGCTACCATGCCAGGTTAGCTATCAACGACCTATAGCAAGCAATCGCACAGCTGCCAACTCTCACACACTGACGGCAAATTACCCTAATCACATTTATTCACACCTCACCTCCTATTTATCACACAGTGAAAGTCTGCATATGAAAATGTGCATTTATGACACAAATCTGTTCTTTTTCTCACTTGTCTTCACTGATTAATGTTTCTTTCTTTGTTTGAATGAATGCATGACTCAGAAGAGATAACCATTCTTGGTCTAGAGAAGAGGATAAATATTTCATTGTGTATAGAGCTCTTTAATTACTACATTTATTAAACTTTATAAATTAATAAAACATAAGGAAAATAGTCAGATATTCTTGAAGACTGTACCTTTGCTATACTGGACCTTTGTCTAGCAAACCCAGCTTTTATACTGTGGTGTGCACATTCATGCTCCAAAGAGGCAGAAGATGATTGATTTGGATGACCCTATGACCTCGCTTCTGACACGACCCCCGTCAAACCAACAACTGTGGCCAACACAGCCTCTCTCCAGGTCTCCAAAATCTCCAAAAGTAGCCACTACATTGGCATCTGCACATTGGTATTCCCAACAGGAACAGACCTATTGATTAGCCATGACCCATGTGACCTTTGCTCTACAACACTATCAGGCCACACTTTCAATTTTCAATCCTCTGACCCCAAAGACCTACTCACACAAATCTAGAATTCTCTATGGGACGAGTATCAGAATTACCTTCTGGTTTTCAAACTCTCCTAAACATTTAGCTGTTCTTTCTCGTTGTATGCCATTTAGTACCATTGACCCAACATACAGTCCCCCAGCTGTAATTTAAAAGCAGACTTGTAATTGTATTGCTGCAAGACCAGGAAACTACTATTACTTAGTGAATTATTGTTTCATTATTCTCTGGCTAGCCCTACTGTATGAAAAATACTATCATGTCTGATTCTTTCTGTGAACCCTTTTACACCATTTGGGACATTAGTTTCAGAGGCTATTTGAATGTTGATGGATTTATTGGCAATAAATCAAGAAATGCAGACAATGCCAGCTTTCACTCTGCCAATATGGCTCAGTCGTTGAATTTGTGATTTCTTAAGGGTATTTCTTCATCACACCATATGTCTTCCTGCACCTAGCTGGTATCCAATAAAGTATGGTATCTGAAAAGTTATTTTAAAGAAAATGTGTGGGTTTTCACGCAGTGATGTCATTTTTATAGCAGAGATGGATGTCATTTTATTGCTTAATCATTGTGACCTTGAATAATCACTTCCATTATTAATCTCCACACTAAATTTGCAATCAAGCAGTGTCAAGCCATGTGAACGTGACTGGCACAAAGTACTGCGTATCAGCTATCTACAGACCGTTCACACAGCAGACATTTTGACCCGTCAAACACAGGTGTTTCTAATAGCCCTAATCATGTCAGCATGCTGTTTAGGTGTGCTATACTTGGGGCAGCGCCTTCGTTAATGTTGTTAGTTACACCTGTAGTCATGGAGAACATCTCACACTGAGCCCCCACACAATAGGTTAATTGGTGTATTTTTCTGGCACAAAATACAATACAACAATACAATTAACCTATTCAGCTTCAGCATTAACTATGCTGAATTGGTCCATTTAAAAGAGTTAAACGACATGAACAAATTAAATGAAACCCTAGCCCTAAGTACGTGCAAAGTCGAGAAAAAACTATTGAAAAAAAAAAAACCCAATCTGAATGTAGTTACCACAGATTTGGTGTCTTGTATCACTAAGCAGTCTCAGACAATGACTACCGCTGAGGGCCTGTGATAGGCAGGTATAAAAATACAAAATGCTGAAGCTGCCTTGTACTGAGCTGAGATGTTTTTGCTGCCGTCTTTCTTGTTTCAATCTCTTGTCTTTTTCAGAGTTTGGCTGAGTCAGACCTCCCACATAAAAGTGGCTTATTGTCAAAGTAAGAAGGGAGTTATAGGGTGGATAAGAGGGAGGTAGAGGTAAAGATATAAATGGTGAAGGGATTTAGTCAGTATCAGCTCTCTAAAAGCAGCTTGTATCCCTTTCCCCCTTGTTGAAATGACTTCTTACAGAGTGACCCTGCTCCTCTGGGGTCTTGATCCATGAAAACTAAAAGTTCTAAAGCTGATAGCACTGGCGTCAAAGGGCAGATCAACAGCTTGGTGGCATCTACCTGACCAGCCAATACTCAAGAGACAGTCCTTCTCTTTGTCATATAATGAAGGGAAAAACAATGCATATATAATCAGAGTATTGCTATTTTGGTAGTTAGTCATGAGTTAACAGGCAACACCTTCTATCCCAGTGGGCATTTGATACATTACATTTCGAGTAACAGCTCATATCAAATTTGATAACCATGGCGCATTGCCACCTGAAATGGAGTGCATAATCCTGTAAACAGGACACAGACAGAGAATTCTGGTTTTATCAGCATGCCGTGTCCTTTTCCAAGGTGCTTCCTGGGCCTAAAAAATACTTTACTTTCCACTCGTAATCAAAATCACACCATGTATTGCTTATTACACTTGAATGTCTAATACATTGAGTATGTGGGTGTATTAATGATATCACCTCATACAGTATGTACAGCATGTGTGCATGTGGTAGTCATAATCAGACTGATGAAATCTGAATAACAACAAGTTTGTGTCAATTCTGCCAAGAATGGATCCTCTGCAGCAATGTTTGTAAGGCTTACATTAACAATTTAGGTCTGGTTTCTTATGTATTTGTCCTACTATGACTCCAAAATGTCTCAAAAGAATGACAGCAGTATTATTATTCCTTCATAGTAGGCTATATTTCAGATGTAATTCACCATTGTTTGACCTTTGAAAACTGTCTGAATAGCCTATCTAGGCTAAAATATTGCGTGATAGGCTGGGCTAAATTAACACAGTATGGGGCCCCGGAGCAAAAAAAAGCTGTTAGGCCCCTGTTGACCCCCCTTTTCTCCTGCTATCTGTGCATTGTGTGTGTACAACGTCACCTCTAAATACCCCTTAAGTGCACACTGCCGACTACAATGTTTCATCTAGAGACTCACTAAACCAGTACTAATTGCAGGGAGTTTGCTGTATGTCTGTTACTTTTTGGTGCATATTCCAAAATTTGTAGTAATTTAAATTTCTACAAACTAACTGACATACACAGTGAATCTGGGGCTAGGGCCCATGCAGTTGCCCACATGGTAAACCATCAGCCTTGGTGCTAGGTATAAAAGTTAGATGTATATGTCTTAGTTTAGTGCATGGACATCACTTGTGCTTGTTTCTTTTCTTTTACTTATTTTTGCAATTTACTGCTTGGGTATAAATTGGGCTATACAAATTAAAAATACCCTGAGATACAAGAGGTAGAAAGGCACTGATGCTGATAGCCCTCAGTGAGATTTATTATCCGTCTGTACTACAAGTGGAATGATGGCATGATAAACGTTTTTTTTTTTTTAAATCTAATGTAAATAGTCATACATTTATATCATAGTGCTAACATAAGGTACAATGCACTTATTCCACATTTTACTGGGGAGCACCTCTAAGTTCAAGACTTCCGGCTTGGGTCAAGAATTGACCATCCTTACTTTCTCCCTGGATGTATCAAATGGATTATGGACCTCTGCTCTTGGGACTGAAATAAGTAAATTGAGTTTCAGCATTTCATTATTTGACCACAGCCGTGGCCCTGCAGCTGGGAGCCAGGCCTTGACATCTCAGGCCTAGGTGTCAGGGCAACCAGCAAGCGGCGCTTCAGTCCCAGCTCAACTCTCGGTGCCGCTGTTGCTGAGAATGTCCATAGAGGATCGAGTTACACTACGCCCCATCTTTAAGCCCCAGTCAGTGCGCCGTTAGCCGCAGGACAACAGAGAGATAGGATAGGATACTGGCCGCCGGGAAAGTAAAGCCCCCACATTCATGTAAGTGATTATTTTCTTACAAGTTTCGCTCGAGGACATGTTTCTGAACATTTTGGAATATAATAACAACTTCAGCTTTTGAAAGAGTTGCCTTTGTTCGCTACATTGTCGCCAATGAGAGGGAAATATTCTGAGACGCCTCTTGTCGCGGTGGGTCACTAAGCAGCAAAGACGGGATTTAAATTGCTTTTAGTGTCTCTTTTCAACCATAAAGTATGTTATGTGTACTGTAAATAGCCGCCGTGGGCGTTTTTTTGCCTCAAACCAGCGATACCAGTTAACTTCTTTACCGTATCCTTCTCGGAAGCCTGTTGCTTTTTTGCTCCATGGATGAGATGGGGAAGGAGGGGAAGGAGGAGGAGTTGAGAAAAGCGGATTGTCCGAAGTGCTTTGGCGACTATATTCAAAATGCAAACCTGATTGGATTTACCAACAGCACGCATACGTCTATTGTAGCAAACACTATTAAGATTAAGATAAGCAAGTATTAAATGGGGACGAAGCCTACTCGACCGACATAGCCTTTTATTTTGAAGAAGAACTGCGCGATAAAATGACAACACGTTATTATTAGCTATTTGTGGTCACGGCAAAGCTCACACATGACCTCCCCAACGATTATTTTCGGAGGCAAATGCCACTTTAAGGCTTCCGTGTTTTGGGTTAAGTCCACTGTGTAACAGTAGCCTAGCTAATGAGTTCCTTAGGCCTTCAGTGAATCATTACAAGCCACTGGATATGTGCAACCACTTCTGCTCTTGCTTAAGAATGGGACCATCCAATACATTTCAGTGGACACTGTACCATATGTCCCTGAAAGCAGCACCTAGTATATTTTTATAGCCATATTATTGTAATAGCATAAGGAAAAATGCATAAACCCACGACTGGGAAGCCTTTATAGACAAAGTAACTGTAAGCGCAAGACCATATTGAAATATAGGAATGTGTATTTATTAAAATTGAAATGTATATATTTGTCTGCAACTGGATGCCAGTAGTCATTTGAAACATCATTTGGGTGGTCATACATTTAAAAGAGCTTCAGTAGTAAAGATAATTAAATTTATGCAGAACTAATATCTTTTCCTGCAGCAATTTATTCCTACACAAAATTCAGCAGTACTCAAAAAACTAAGTGTAATTTTACAACAGTAAATAAAAATAAGCCCAGTAATGTACAGGTTTAATGCACTGTATTTATAAAGCTCATTAGTCAGTCTGAAAGATATAAGCATACACTGGATGGAACAAATGAAACGAACATAAACAAACCAGTGCTGTGGTGATCCTGTTGCCACATGTACTGTAGCTATTCTAAGAGTCTATATAGGGCTTTTGATTAACCCACCAATCTCCTTTAATCGTGTAATGTGTCCCTGAGTCATGTCATGCTTGTAACAAAGCCACTTCTAAAGTCAAGTGTGACGTTCCTGAGATGGGAGTGGACAGCCATCACACCATTAATAAAATAAATAAATATAAAAGACATGACCACCTTCATATGTTACCATTAGGCTTTTAAAGATGTGTCAAGGCTTCTCTGGCTTTGTTTACACAGTATGATTTTTTTCTCTTATTTTTATTTTTGGATGAGGAACTTCAGTATATCTTAATATATCTTTTGAACCAAGGATAATCGATTCATCGTTTTAGTTACAGCTTCTCAAATGTGAGGATTTGCTGCTTTTCTTTGTCATATACTGTCTGATATAGTAAACCTAGTATATATATTTCTTTGGTCGAATAAAACAAGGTATCACAATAGATCACCTTGGGCTGTGGGAAATTTTAATGGGCATTTTCACTATTTTCTGACATTTTGTAGACAAAACAATTAGTCGATTCATCTAATGATAAAAAATAATTGTTAGTTGCAGCCTATTGTGATGTAAGCAAGTTCTTATGCTAGTTTTAAAATAACTGATAAGACTGTTTGGCCTGAATATGATTATTTATCATCAGAATGTTGTTTCAGGAAGAAATATGGCTATATTTATCTGATAGGAGTTAAATGGATAATCATATTTAAGGCCAGCTGCAGACATGTCAAGGATATTCCAAAACTACTGCCAAAGTGCAGTGAATTAAGTCCCGGGAATGTAAATTACCAGGTGTTAATCCATCAATAAGAGCATTAGTCAATTATAAGGGAACTAACAACCTACAGTAGATGTGCGCTCAAACAGATACACTGCACCGGGGACTCAGTAAATAGCCTACATTTCTTCAGCACAATGGTTACTGTGTGATGATATGGTGAAGCGTTCTTAAAGAGATAAATATGGCCCCTGACTGAAAGGAAATAAATCCATTTTCCCTTTCATGTTGACCTTTCGAATAGAGAGTGTTTAAGAAGTTGGGTTCAGAGGACAGTGAGCCTTCCCAGCTCTTACTTCCTGTTTGTATAGAGTGTGTTGTAGAAGTTAAAGAAAGATGAAGGAATCTGTTCCCTGATACTTATTTCTCTGATTGTTAAGGAAAAGACATAACACATTATGTTGTTCTTTGCAGGTCTTGAAAAAGGGAAGAGTTTGAAATTGCTGTTAATGGGGAGAAATCAAATTCATCTGGAGTTCTAAAAATGATAGAAACAATGGGTAAGTAATAGTTGTTTGTCGTTTTATGGCAGCCAGATACAACTGAGTCAATGTGTCATTTATTATGGTTGAAAATACATGTGAAGGAAATGATAGTGTATGGCTATGCATCCATTGTATGTATCAAATGTTCTTTTCTCTTCTTCCTCTTCCCTAATTGAACAGGCAGAGCTTTAGTGTCTCCGAAACCAAATACTGTTAATTAAGATTCAGTACTACCATAATAAACAAGACAAAAAAAAATAAATATTGCCTCTGCACATTCTCTGTGCCTTTTTTTATTTTTAATCTTCATTTCTAAAATGAGCGTTTTTTGCAGAGGGGTTTGGTCTAGTCAGTTGGGTATCCGTCTTTGATGGCTCTGCATCTGTGTTTGGCTCCTGCTGTGAGTTTTTCTCAACCAGTGTAAGAGGCCCTGGATTCAGTTCAAGGCATGTGGACTGCCAACGTTGCCATATCTGATAATGTTGCCATATACTTGATTGTTTGTTTGTCCCCGTAGAGATATATTTGTCCAACTGTCAAGCATGGAGCCAAATTGGTGCTGCCAGCTTCTTTCTTTAAAGCCGCAATCTGTGGTCACTCTGAAGACTGGCATGTTGACCATGTATTTGTGTACTATCAACTGTAATGTGCAGGTTGGCGCAATGGGGCATTATATGCAAGTCTTGGTAGCATGAGAATTGAGGATTGGATCATTTCAATTTACGTTTCACCTCATATTTAAAGAAACTATTTGGAAGTACAGAATTCAATATCAAATGTGATATTTTTTTTAATGGAATCAAACTAGTACTTCAATTTTGCTCTGCTCCAGGACCACCCTGTCTTTTGGAACACACACACAAATGCAAACAGACCAACACACATACATGCCACACTCTGGTGAGACTCCTCATTATGCACACTAAGGCGAGGGCAATGAAAATGATATACTTACCTGCGTAGGACCGGTGGCGAACAGCAAAAAAAAACAACAAAAAAAACTGCTTACACTTCAGTGTTATTGGCTTGTTTACAACCTTTGTTCAAACAACAAAGCTTTAAGTGCAAAAAGTGCTTTGGACCTTGTGCACGCCCTATTAGGTGTTAGTCACAGTTGGTGAGTTTTGGAAATTGCTTCATTTTTGTCCAGATGACGTCGGGCTGGCCCATCCTCATTAACAAGCCACTCTGGAGTTGCTCGATTGTGGGGCTTATGCAGGGTCCAGCAAACAAACTGTGGAGGGCCTGGTCCTTTTATCTCTTCCTCCTGATACCCATTCTATGCTCCTGTGCAACCCACCATTGACCCTGCAGTCAGAAAAGGAAACATTGCTATTTTGCAGACAAACAGCACATTGAAAATTGAGTTTTTTTTTCTTCTGGTGCAAAACCCGATGCTACGTGATTCCGATATAGTAAGGTCTGTTGGGCACCAGTCAGCTTTAGCTAAGCCTACAGGCTGAGATGTGTGGCCCTCTCCATCCTTCCTCTATGCTGCATTTACATGTCATTGTTAAACATAAAGAGGAAGTTAAAGGAATACGCTAAATGGTTATGGAACACTATATTTTTTTTAAAAGCACATAATTATAGGGAAAATTAAATAAGGATATTTAAATGTATAAATGAGGCTGTGTCCAAACATCCTTCCCTGTCTCCCTATCTCTGCCCATGTACTGATAAAGCCTCTGTCCTCATCACCTCTCTCCACCTCTATCTCTCCCACGCCTCCATCTCCCTGCATCCACTCCTTCACTCTGGCCGGCGCTGTCACTGAAATATGCAACGGCTTGCAGATACACAGCGTGCCTTGCAGGCGGTGGAGCGTCTCCAGGCCAAACTGAAGGAGCGGGGGGAGGTGCCCACCGAGGAGAAGCTCAGCCTGCTCAAATCAGTGCTCCAGAGCCCCCTCTTCCACCAGATCCTGGCCTTGCAGAAGTCCGTCCAGCATCTCAGAGACCAGGTAAACGATTTCATGGCATCCACTTTTTGTCATTGTTAAATACCTTGTAGGCCCAGGTATTCGTAATAATGCAACTAAAATAACTATAGGACTATTTTATCTATTAAAAGTTTAGATTTAATTTGCATCTAAACAATGCAATATTCATTATTGCAAGCCTAACTGGGTCTGTGAGACTGTGAACATATTAAATTAGAATGACAATGCTGAATACAAATGAGTGATGCTGGGTTCCCTGGTTGCTAAGGCACCACGGAAGGTGGTCATTAAGGGGTTACAAGGTTATGGTCATTTAGAGGTCTGCATTGTAAGTCTACGAGTATAAATTGCCAAAATGCCAGATGGCAGCATCGTACTTTGTTAGCGCTGAACTAATATAAACAGTAGTCATGTTTGATGAGAAATAAGAGCTAGTTTGTCTATTTTTATTATCATCATGTTGGATGGGGACGGGGCAATATAAAGTGACAGTCATCGTTCTTTGTGTAGGGAAGTGCTTGCGAGCTACTGTGGCAGTGTCACCCTGCAGACAACGCAGACACCAGACACCAAACACCAACACCAACACCCACGGCTTAGCTATGGTGACATTTTGATGTTGAGACATGAACTAGCCTTTAGGACTCGCCCTTTAGGATTCCACCCACAATGTATTTGTGTGGGTTACAATGGATTCTAATGTTAAAACCATAGGTTCGCATTTTTTCAGGTTTATTTTGAAGCGATACTAGCGTGCCGGTATGTACACTGAAAGAGTTATTGGGCGCTGTAATCATTACTTCTGTTCATACTGGCCTCAAAGACATCCCATCCTTAAACGATCCTTGGCCGTTCTGAGCACAAATGCACTCAGATGAAGCTAATATGAGGCTTCAGCAGTCTGAATGAGCCAAATCAAGTGGTGGTCTTTTTTGAACAATATTACCTCTTTGTGTCGGAGGAACAGTAACACAAAGAGGGAATTCCGTACTAAAAAGACTGTGACCTTGGGAAGACACCCACTTAATTAGACTAACTCAGACTGTTGGAGCCTCATACTAGCTTTGGCCGAACTTCAGAATGCATCTTTGCACAGAAAGAGGACTGTGGAATCACATTAGGAAGGGAGCTCTATAACAGCTGGTATGGGCAAACGAAACAGCTGCAGCGAGCAATAATGCTTTTGATAAACACGTGTGCATGTAAGTATTTTTTTAAGACTAACTTGGAAAAATGTGCACAAGCATTACCTGTATCGCCGTAAGGTTCAATAATATTTTCCGTATCCATATTCTCCACGATTGCTGCTGCCTTGATCTTTCCTGTTTCCTGGGTGACCTCGCTCATTCTGTTTTTGGCTTGTGTCAAGACCCCCCCACCCACCCACCAACCCACCCCTTTCAATCCCCCCCTTTCAATCCCCATCCCCAATAGTGTTGCTGCTGTGGCCAAATTGCTGTCAGGGTTCACACGAGCCAGATACAATATGGGTACATGGGCAGAGATAGTTGGTCTAAGTCAGGAACTCTTTTTTTCAAGCTGAACATTTGAGTGGAAGGAAAAGAGCTCTTAAGTCACAGTGGAGGCCAAGGTATTTGAGAAAGAGATGAAAATATGTGAGCTATGCAGTGGGAGGCAGGGATGCTAGAGCTTTTTAACCCCTTGTGGAATTTAGATTATAAAAGCCCTGCTGTCATTTTTGTGTGCTGTCAATTTAGCTTTTTTCAAAAGAGGTACATTCCTATGTGTGTGTTTTACTAAGCAAAATTTATCAAGCAGCCATTCATTGTAAATTCCCTTCAGATCTTAAAATGGTCCCATTCCACATTGTAACAATGGTAAAGAGACGTATTTCAGAAACTGCAACAAGTCTGTGTTTTTGACTGTTTTTATAGAGCTTCAGAACCTAACTGCACTTGTTTGGCCCCCTTAAGCAGAACCAATTTGGAGAGAGGCTGCGTTTTGTGTTTTGTTGTGAGACAAGAGCCAGACACATAAACACACACACACTGTCCGTCTTCTGGCTCTGCTGGTTAGGCCTGGCGCAGCCCATGTCGCTATGGCGACAAGGCCCTGCTCTCCAATGAGAAAGAGGCCACTGTGTGAAGTGGGGCAGAAACAATTTCTTAAATGTGCAAGAACCAAACTGGAACTTTAATCCTCTTAGCCAGGCCCCAGCTAACAAAGCTCATGCATGAGGACAGCAACTTAGCAGCATGCTACGCTAACTTAGCCCGGCCCATAGGGTTTTGTTTGCAGCGTGCAGCACTAATGTGTCCTGTCCAATGGAGTTTTGTTTCTCGGGACTAATCTTGGACTGTATTTAAAGGAGGAATAATTTACAATACATGTTCCCTAAGCTCTGAAAGTTGTGCCGTCAACTTCCTAATGCAAATGCACAAGTTCACAAGGACAGCTTTAGCTTGGCAATGCCATATGCCAAATGGAGTGTTCATGACATTATTGCTGTGTATTATGTCCGTCCTTTTGAATCCAATTCAGATGGTAATAAACATTACGCCCTTTGGATAATGAAATCGGAAAAACACTGTTTTATGTAGTTGTCGCATTCATGTAATTCATCTGTCACACAAGTAAAGTCATTGCAGTAATTAAAACCCAAGCATATTAAGGCATCCAGATGGCCAGAGATGCTTTTCCCCCACCATGATAGAAATATTGTATTTGGAGCCTAGTCACTGCTCGAACATCAGCTAAGAGCCATTATCCCCTGAAGGATTAGGCTGCCATAGATCCAGCTAATCATGGTGGGATAACAAACTATCTGGCATCCCAGTGGTTTCAGACACCCAGACTTCAGAGTTTTGGTGTCTAAAATTACATTTGCTAAATGTTTACATTCACAGTAGGAAAGAGTCATAATGTTTTTTGTTCAAACTTTTAATTGTCTTTGGTTGGATTAATGCCACTAATTGCTGCTCTCTGCCGGAGCATTTTGCTGGAATTTAAAGCTGTTATGTAGCTGCAAACTGGAAACCTAACAGACAACATCACAACTTTTATAATGGAAGTTCAGTGTCTTTTTCAGATTGATCTGATTGTTTTTTCCTCCATGGTGTTATTTTACGCGTGCATTTAAGTGCATATCAGAATAATCCGTCAATGAAACATCTGCGGTCAACATCACTCACTACATGTTTATTTCTTAATTTTTCCAGGGGAGTGTCCCAGTGTCACGTGGGAGTGACCATGGCGATCAAGTCGCAGCAGTCAAGCCCAATGGCGGCCATGTTTCCTACTCAGACACATCACCTGCTACACACGTCAATGGCAAGACATCTGAAGAATTTGAACACATTATTCACTCCATGGCACAGGTATAGGCAATTGTAAAGCCAAAGCCAATTGTGCTGCTTGTACACTGCTTTTCAATCTTAATGTAATAACATAGGCTAATATAGTCACACTCTGCTGCTTCTGACGTCTATTGTTGAGTTCCCAGTAGATTTATTATTACATTTTTTTAATGTTTTGGTCAGTTTAACACACACAAAAATCAGCACCTCGTCTATAAATAGGTAGATCACCTTGAGTAGGTCTTTCTTAGCTCACACCAAATATCCAAACACAGTCAAAGATGAGAACTACAGACTGCACACTGCGGCACTTCAAATAGACTTCTAAAGGCTGCCTGTAGCTTTGATGCTATAGTGAGTCAGCACGGGGCCAAATTGTACGTGTGTGTGTGTGTGTGTATATGATCCAGGGGCGCTACGTGACACACGTGGACCTGCAGAAGCCGGCATCAGGAGGCCTTGGCTTCAGCGTGGTGGGCCTAAAGAGCGAGAACCGCGGAGAGCTCGGCATCTTCATCCAGGAAATTCAACCAGGAAGTGTGGCTGACTGGTATGTAAGAAACAACATGCCATCATTCAGAGAGCCACTGAGAGCCTTCAAGACCGATTAAAATCTCATCACAACAAAACTTTACATTCCAGAAACTTTGTCAACATTTGGCCGATTGTTGAATTAGACTTAAGGAATTAGAGAAGTCTATTTCAGACAGTCAGGAACTTTCACAGATTGTCTGGGACATTAGGGAAATTTGCCAATTGAAATTGGCCATTTTACCAGAAATACGACAGAAGAAAGAAGAAGAAAGATTTTACAACTTGTTTCAAATTATTTTTTGCTCAGGCTGTGGCTTTCAGATTTCAGAATTAAAACTATACTTTTCATGCCTTCAAAACATCTCAGAACCTGCACATTTCTGTCAGAGAGAAATATGACTAAATCTGGCAAAAATTGTAAGAACAAAAGACAAAGTTACAATGTCAATGAGTATTCTATTTGCTATATGTGAAATGAGGAAACAGATGAGGATAATTACTTGATGAGAGGCAGAATAAGTTCAAATCTCAGAGGCAAATGACACCATTTGTTGTACTATGTCCCTCTCTCTTTGACACTCCATGCTTCTTTCCCCCACAGTGATGGAAAGCTCAAAGAAGCTGACCAGATCTTAGCCATCAATGGCCAGCCCCTGGACCAGACAGTGACCCACCAACAGGCTATAGGCATCCTGCAGAGCGCTTCAGAGAGGGTGCAGCTCACGGTGGCAAGAGGACCAATACCTCAGCTGGCCAGTCCTGTGGTGTCCCGCACACCCTCTGCTGCCAGCACACTGTCAGCCAACTCCAGCGCGGTACACATACATTCTCACACTAATGTCATGAATGAAAACCTGCACCTATACGCCCACTTGCTAATTGTAAGAGCAAGACTTGTGCAAACAGATCTCTGCAAGGAACGTGGAGAAGGTACATAGTCGGACAAGATTTGCTTGTGGAGACATACAAAAAACTAGACTCACATTCAACATGGCAATAAAATGTGACTGTAGCAGACACATGGCGAACACACATACACGTTTCTTGTCAGAAAAAATAAAGATTTGCTACAACTACTGATTAAACACTTTTTTCAGTGAAAACACCATCTGCATTATTCAGCCAAAGCTTTTTGAAATCTCTGAAGTTTGTGGCTGGATAAATAGAACTCTTTTTGTTTGAAAGTTCATTTATTACCTTTGTTGTTTCCTCTCTTTTACTACGCCTAGTGGCAGCACGTGGAGACAATTGAGCTGGTCAACGATGGCACTGGTCTTGGCTTCGGTATTGTGGGCGGAAAGACCACTGGGGTTATTGTCAAAACCATCCTTCCTGGAGGCATAGCTGATCAGGTGATTGCATGAATGCATCTTTACTTTCTTTGGAAATTGGCTTTCGGAGAATTTAACGTTGATAATGGTTGTTTATACAGTGATCTCCATAGAAAGATGATTTTTTTAAATATATGAGTTAGGTATAATGAGAATGAAAAAGTTCATTCTGTAACTGTCACTCTGTCTTTTGTTTGGTACTGACTGTCATTAAGGGTTTGATTTCTACTGAAGCTACACAGACTAAGTCAGAAACTTTTTCTAACTCAGGATGGCCGCCTGCGCAGTGGGGACCACATCCTGAGAATCGGAGACACTGACCTGTACGGCATGGGCAGCGAACAGGTGGCCCAGGTCCTCAGGCAGTGCGGCAACAGGGTGAAGCTGGTGGTTACCAGGGGTCCTGTGGACGAGAATCCCTCTCTCTCTGCTGTCATGCCTGTGGTGCTCCCCACTGTCAATGAACAACAGGTGAGAGGGACTGTTTCACTCTGAACCAAAAATATGGGAGAAATTTGGTACAAATTCGTACAATAAGGAAATGTGTCACATTTAAAGGGATTTCATGATTTGGAGTATCACTATAGTAAGCAGTTTCTCCATAACACATCATCAAGATGATAATTGACTACCATATATGACACACAGAGTTATATACTTTTATCAAAAACACTTCAGACCTACAGTTCAGGTCTTCTATCTCCAGTTTTATCCTTTCTTACTCTTGACAGCCCTGGATAAATGGAATTAAAGAAAATAGCAGGTTAAATCACCTGTGACTCACACTTAGAGCAGATACTGCTTCTCAGAAACAGCACTTACAAACAGCGATTTCATGGCTATTCTCAACACTCAGCCCTATTTAAGCACAAGTAAATTTCAGTGACTCACTGTATGAATCATATATTCGTTTGATGGTACACATTAGCTGTGTTTTTTATGGCTGCCTGGTTCAGAGCACTTATTATCCAAGTTTAGAAAAAGGTATTTTGGTTACTGTTGTCAAATGAATCATGCTTTACTTTTATTTAGCCATCAGTGGATGGTGACCTGTCATTGCCATTAATCTTTTCACAGGGCTGTGAGGAAGAGGAGGCTGAAGCATTTGATGTGAGCCTTACCAAGAACACCCAGGGACTGGGGATCACTATTGCTGGCTATGTTGGAGATAAAAATTCAGGTAAGAAATGGCAGATTACTTTTTCAGAATAGATTCCATTTAAATTAATATTTTTGTTTCACTAAATAAACATTTAAGCTGAAATGATTAATGTTTTGCTAGCCTATAAACAGTGGATCAAATGTGTAATATGACAGGACTTGCTCGTAGTGATGAACCCAGTAGCCTATTATCACCCAACTCTACAGAGTGTTTTAGGATCTTTTAGCTTATCGTTTTGGTTTTTAGGCCTGCAAACTCAGCTCTTTTCAGCAAAAAAACTCTGATCAGACCACTGTACGCTACATGTCCAACACCACATGGTGGACAGACAAAGCTAGCTTGGAGCATTTAGCAGCTAAAGACACAGATCATTTCCTCAGGAGTCCAAAACAGAGCTAAAAAAGGGTGAATATTAGACTTGCGTTCATCAGGTGGACCGAAACACGACTTCAAATCAATGCTATTGTTGCTTTGTGTCTGCTGGATGTGACAAATGCTTACTAACACATTAACCACAACAACTTTATAAAGTGATGTCAATGTCAGTGTTTTTAGCTTTTTCCACTGCTCTGAAAGTGTCCAAAAAAAGTCTACTTTGAAATATGTTTTCACTTTTATTGGCCTATAAAATGTAGCAGTTAGCCTTTTATTCTAACCTATTATATTCATTGAACTGAACTGAATATTGAATTACCTTGGCTGAAAAGTACTCCACATTCTGTCTCTATTTTTCAAGGTTATCATAAGTGCACTGGGTTCCTCGCATTATTGTTTATGACTTATTTAATATTGAAACATGCTTACTAACACTGACTTTTAACATCAAACTGAAACATCTATTTGCTTGTCTCCTTGGGTCTTATGATTCATGGCTATGTTCCTCGTCTCATTTTTTTACTGACTCCTCAGAGCCCTCTGGTATTTTTGTTAAGAGCATAACAAAAGACAGTGCCGTAGATCAAGATGGCCGTGTTCATGTCGGAGACCAGATAATAGCTGTAAGTACCCAAATTATGCTCTTTGTAGCTATTACTTTTTCCTCGGTAAGTCAGTGTTTTATATTATCTATTATAGTTATCACAGTTACTAATTTAGTCAATGGAGGGAAATTATGAGATGCATAATAAATAATTCCCAATTAACTGATAGTCAAAGTGTTT
This sequence comes from Macquaria ambigua, assembly GCA_008360985.2. Taxonomy (NCBI): domain Eukaryota; kingdom Metazoa; phylum Chordata; class Actinopteri; order Centrarchiformes; family Percichthyidae; genus Macquaria; species Macquaria ambigua. The sequence continues at coordinate 778,535 of VMKM01000046.1, forward strand.
TTTCTTGACTATGAATATAAAATAGTCTTGAATTCGCACACTGAGCATTTCAGTTTTTAATTACTGCAGGACATTAACAATGAAGTAAAACTGTGTGTAATTTCTTGCATCATTTGAAACATGAATTAATGTTGCCCTGTGTTTTCAAACTCTTGTTTTGTTCTGGTGTATTGGTGGGTGAGTGTTTGATTGAGTTTTCTTCTTAATGTTACGATGGGAAGTGCAGGCAGCAGGGAAAGGACCCAAATGCAGACAGAACTGGGAGACTGGTGCAGTTTTATGATTTAATGTAATAAATGGGCTTACAGGCAGGTACCAGAAGGTGGGTAGGCAGGCAGGCAGGTAGGTCCAGGTTCGGGTGACAGAAGCTCAAAGGAACAAACATAAGGCAAGACAGCAACACAGCAACTTAAATGAACTGAGAAATGAACAAAGCATCTGGGCTGGTATATGTGGAGAGGCTGATGAGGGAAGTGAGAACAGGTGTGTAGTTGGGTGGGGCAGTCAGGTGATGGGGAAAGGAGGGAAAGTCTGAGGGCATCTGGTGGACTAGTGGAGAATAGCACTTGGGAAAACAGAAATGTGGCTGGAGAGGAAGGACAGGGAGACAGACAGTATTTACAAGTGTAAATGAAAATGTGCTTTGGGACGTTAATAAAACAGGTAATTGACTGTGAATTCTTCAAACTTGTGCAGTTGCACCTGTCCTAAGTGAATGGCTAAAATATATTGAAATATTCATGTGCATAATTCTGTTTCTATGCCTGCTGGTGTTTATAATCACGCCACCTCTGTCAAAGAAGAATATAGATGGCAATTCAGCACACTAGCAATGTCTGCACAAACTGTTCTGGCCCTTATTTAATCCATGGGCTCACAAATGATCGCCCTCTGCAGGTGGATGGCGTAAACATCCAGGGATACACCAATCAACAGGCAGTGGAAGTGCTCAGACACACGGGCCAGACAGTCCACCTTAAGCTGATCCAGCGGGGCTTCAGGCCTGACGAGATCCCCCCCGCTGTGGCGCCCAGTGTCACTGTCCTGCCCCCCTCCACCGCCATCCCCACCACCACCACCGTCATGAGGGAGCTAGAGCTGGAGAGGAAGAAGGCTGAGGAGGCTGCTCAGGGTAGGGAGGATAACATGAGAGAAATTTAATGAGGATAGACAAAAACACATTCCTTGTTACTCATCATCCTGTCAGAAAAGGTGTGTAAATGTGGCTCAGACAGGAGTTTATATCATACAGTGGCGGGGGACTCCAAATGGAAATTTCAGTCACTTTTATCAATATGGTTAAAATCCAGAAACAGAACTTTCTCCAGCCGCATATGAAAAACACTCACTTGAGTTATACTCAAATACAGTCCAACTTGATGTCAACATTATATCTGATATATAGTATTATACAATGAGAAAGATGGCCCTCCACTTAATAGGTAGGAGCTGTCTTTATTCTGCCACAGAAGGATTTATTTGTTAATGTTATGAGTAAACATTTTACACTGGTCTTAATATTGAGAAATGAATCATTCTTTGTCTGTTAGAGGGTTCCTCCTAATAATAGCAATAGAACGAGCATGCCCACATTGCTGGCCATTTTCCCCTAATAACAGAGGGAATGCACTCAATATTAATAATCACTGAGGCCAAGAGGACAAAAATATTTTCTCAGACATGGAAATAAAGTTAACAATTTCTGTCAAGTGCTACCCTTCTCATTCATTATCATATTGCACTGACAGAATAATGCACAGGCTGGACTGATCCAACAACCACATTTCTAAAGAAAGAACCACAAGCCTTCCATCATGTTGTTAAGACCCTGACCTATATTCAGTAATAAATCAGCACATGATGCCCATTATTTGACAGATCCACACAAGCAAGACAAACTTGTGTCAAACTGTGTGTCAAATTGACAATTGAGTTACAGCTGAGGTCTGCATGTATGTGCTAGTACCCATGATGTGCTTCATGTTTTTTTAAAAATAACTGTTTGCATTTTTATAATATTAACATCAAACAAGATAGAGAGTGAACAGAAAGAGTCTCATCTCCAGCTGTACTGACAGGACCTCCAGGCTACTGCAGAAACAAGAAAAGCAACTTGCATTTGTTGTCAATAGTGATAGATGGAGCTTTAAAGTGATTTGGCAACAGGAAGTTCTAACCCAAAAACCTGCAGAAAAAATTAGCAGCCAGCGGTCGACAGACAGAGGAGGCCAGTATTTTCTTGGCGGCTGTGAAAGCTGTTGGGAATAAACCCAATTACAATTGATTATTACAGATAATAAAAAACAGGAAAGAGTCTTCAACAAATGTACTACATCAGTGCATCCCCATAATATATGAGGTTATGTCCCTGGAGCTCCCTTGGTAAAAAACAACAACAAAAACAGAATAGTTTGGTGAGTAACTGGAATATATTTTAGCTAACTTACTAGGCATGAGATCATAGGTTTGGTGTACAAAGTTGTAATGGGTCATTTAATGGATGGGAGTATGGGGAAAAACATTTAACTACTCACTTAAATTGTTGTCAAGTCAGGGTTGTTGAGTTCCTTTTTGCATACCAGACTAGCTAGTATTAGTTTTATGTTAGCACTTAAAAGGTGCTGATGTACAGTTAAGACCATGGCTTTTTCCGGGCGCATAGGTAGTAATTTCATGGGCAACCAGTTCGGTGCCCAGTGGAACTCCAAAGACATAAACAGTGTCATGAAGTTGTAAAAAAAAGCACCAGGATCATTAAACAGATATTTGAGGTCCTGGAATGTTTATAGTCTGTCATTATGGATAACATCAGCAAAGGCATGCATAGCCTTTTCAGACCAATAGGGAAATGAGATAGGTTCCTCTACTAGTGAGGTGAGGGGGATTATGAAAGAGTTGGAAATGCTCAAACTATTTTGGAAGAATTAAGTAGTAGAGAATCAAATAAAAAGACACTTGCTATTCCAAATAAATTCAGCATTGATGTATACTGTATGTGTGTTTTATGTATGTATGTATGTGTGCGGTTATTGGAAAGTAGATGGCTTTTTCCAGTGGCTATGTGCCTATACTGTCATGTGTCTGTGACGCTGCCTCCTTCTGCCTGTCTCACTGTGTGTTTACAGTCACCACAGATGAAAAGCCGCTCCAGACAAAGAGTGAAGGATCTGATGTAAGCCCAGCCACGGATCAGCTAACAGAAGACAAACATGGTAGGAGGCTGGGATTCTTCTTTAAGTACACCAGCAGAGATACCGGGCACACATGTAACAGATAAGGGTTATTGTTGTCAGGACCACACTGACTAGCAAAAGATACTGTGAGGAAATACTGGGATGTGTGCTGTTGGTAGTTTCACAGACAGTGCAGTAGTTATAATTTTTTTAGGCCCAGATAAATGTTTTTTGTGGGTCTCACAACATAAGTACTTTGCCAATAGTTGGAAATGTTTGTTTGCTGGCGGTGAAGGGTTTATCACAAATGTGCCTTTTATATTGATTTGTATATTGATACAAGTACTTTGTATTGTGTTTTTCAAAGGGATGAAGCTAACACCCTTTGAAGAGGAAGAACTAATGAAGAAGTGGCAAGAGATTCTTGGTCCAAGTAATGAAGTTGTAGTAAGTCTCTGTTCAAAGTGAATTCCTTTCTCTCATGCATCATCATTATACTTACCAGAACTTGGTTCCTGAGCAATTGCTTCATAAAGGCAAACAGCTCAAAACTGGTATCTTAAAAGGAAGAATGACCTGAGTCGTCAAACAAAAGGGAGTGAGTCATTGATAGATTCATAGTCAAATAACAATGATGTCACGCCCGACTGTGATGGGATTTCTTGTTTCCATGACAGGTGGCTCAGGTGGAGAAGTTTAGTGAGAACAGCGGCCTGGGCATCAGTCTAGAGGCCAACAGTGGGCATCATTACATCCGCTCTGTGCTACCTGAGGGACCTGTTGGTCGCTGTGGCAAGCTGTTCAGTGGAGATGAACTGCTTGAGGTACGTGGTTTGATTTAATTAACAACAGCATAGACCTTTTCATATTTTTGCCATAAATACTTGCAGAGGTTCTACATGTATTTAAAAACTAGTTTGTTTATGGGGGCAGTAATGAAGACGTTCCTTTATATACTACATATACACATACTCAATTAAAATTGTTTATGTCACAGCGATATAAGCTCCATTGTACATAGATTGTCCATCATAGTGCCTCAGTGGTTAGCCAGTAAGCTGCTGGTTTAGTGGTTCAGCAAAAAAAGTATGTTAGGTGTCAGGAATTATTACTGCTATTATTACTAAATATTTAGAATATATTAATATTGAGTTTACTCAAAATGTTCCGCTGCCCTCAAGTGGCCCAAAGAAAATAATCAATTAGCACTGCTTTAAACCCTAGATGCTGTACTTATTTTTGTTCTATTCTAAGACTAACGTCCTCTGTTACAGGTCAATGGTATATCCCTGATTGGTGAGACCCACAAGGAAGTAGTCAGAATCTTGAAGGAGCTTCCCCTCTGTGTATACATGACATGCTGTAGGCCCGCCCCTCACCTGCAGACTGACTTGGATGCTGTCCAACCAGAGTCAGAGGCTTTGTCCACAACACCTGAACTAAAGGTACTGCATTTGCATTGCTATACTATAGCAATTTGGCAGATTTGACTTTTGGATTTTTGACTATACAATATATGTTTTTCATATCTGATCACCATGACTTTGACATGTCTGCTTGTTATCTTTGAGAGGGGAAACCTAGAGAAAGCAAATAAATATTTTCCTTGTCAAGGCAAAAAACAGAGCATAGCAGCAGATGATGCATATAAGTACAGTTGGAAACTCCCTGCATCTCCTTGACATGCAGTAATGTATTATGAAAAATGTGCATATAAGCAAGGGAATATGATTGGAGAGCAATACTCTTTAAGTCCTCCTCCTTTATAACCCATCAACCATTATTAGCTTAGTCCCACTCTGTCAATCGCTCCATTGGCTCCCCACATTGCCGACCATGATGGATTAAGACTTAGCGATAAGCAGGGGAGTCTGAAAGTTTATTAAGACCAATTCTAGTAATACTACAGCAGCAGTAGCCAACAACATTTGCTAGAGATATGAGACATCAAAAGAAGCTTCCCTTTGGGGAAGGGGTTTTCATCTCTCCAGCTTTATCTGTGATAATGTACTAAGGCCCTAGCGTCCCAAAGATTCCCCTTTTATCTGCTGCCAGAAACCTGAGCCAGACACACAACTAGAGGGTAGCAGCCTATGGGTTGGGAGTAAAAGTGAGGAAGGCATGCTGTTACATAGAGATTTTGGGCTTTTCCTCTGCAGAAACAAATAGACCTGAGCAGCGTACTGGTTGCTGAAGACTCAGAGGTGAATGCAGTGGCAGCGACACAGGATAATGTGACAGAGGAGGCGATAGGATCTCCTTTGGCTATGTGGGAGTTGGAGATCCAGAATATCGAGCTTGAAAAGGGAGAAGGGGGATTGGGATTCAGCATTCTGGACTACCAGGTGGGAAATCTTACTGGGACTTATAGAGGGTTTCATAAAAAAATGTTATTTATATTATTTTACACCAATGTTATGTACTTTTATAGACTTTGTTGTATTGTTTCTATCATACTTTTATGGGAAAGTAAGTTAGGTTGCCAGGAAAGCAATACTTAACATTCATAGTAATAATCTAGTGACACTTGTTTTTTTCATCCACATTTAATAGCTTCTTCTGACATTCAAACAAGTATTTCCACAGGAAAGGACACGCTGTATAATCATAACCAAATACATCAAATCCCCTATGATTTCCATGCAAGTTTAAGGCTGTGATAGCTTACCTGTTGTTGACCTCTTCTCACTGAACTTTACTGGACCGGCTCCACCACAGGACCCACTGGACCCCGCCAAGACGGTGATCGTGATTCGCTCTCTGGTTCCCAGCGGTGTGGCCGAGCAGGATGGCAGACTGTTGCCAGGAGACCGACTCATGTATGTTAACACCACCAACCTGGAGAACGCCAGCCTGGAGGATGCCGTCCAGGCCCTGAAGGGGGCCAAGCTCGGCAAGGTCCAGATAGGAGTTGCCAAGCCACTGCCTGTAAGCACTAGAATTAATATTTCTTCTTTTTTTTTTTGTTTCAAACCTGTCTGAAAAATTGAAGGTAGAATGTGACTTGTGTGTTGGGGGTAAAGGGACAAGTGTATGCACATCTGTCAGGGTTATTAAGAGTTTTGTACAAATTGCTTTTGTGATTGTTTGGGGAAATTTGTTCAGCACGTCAGTGAGGTTGTGAGTCAGGCTCTCTTTGCATTGTGCGACTTAGTATCCAGTCATGAGGGTTCAGCTTACGAGGGCTTGAATTTTTCATGCGGGGAAAAGTGGCTGCATGGTTTAGCCTTTCATCCACTGTTCTTTCAGAGGAGGCAACCAGCCTAAAATGCTCTGTGGCCTTTGTTTCATATTATTATGTTATTGAATTTCCCAAGAGCGCAGACCCTCTTGTACATTTAAACACATCGAGGCACCTGTCAAAATACTGGGTCGGTCCAACGGCATGTTCAACGCTCCAGGCACCTGTACTCTTTGTACAGGATGTTTCTCTCTGCAAAACCGCCTGCATTCTTTCAGCTTCGGAGCTGAATTTCTCCTGTATTGAATCTGCCGTTGGATTACACAGTGAGACCTCTGGGCTGCCAAGGTTAGCTGGATTACAGAGCTGCAGGAAGCCTCTGTGGAGTTATCCAACTGTCCTGCAGGACGTGAAATGTACTTCTGAGGGGTATTTTGTTGTATTACCTCTCGAAATTGAGTCAGACAAGTGTAATCCTCCAATATGCCTTCTTGCTTTTCTTATGTCTGTCTGGGCTGCATGCTACACAAAATCAATATCAGGAGCTCTTATATTACTAAAGAATACATGTGAAATGTTGAAGAGCTTTTCTGTTAAGAATTAATTCAAAGGGAGAGAATGCTTGTGCCCCAAGATCAATATTTAACTCTATAGTTAGTGTATAAAAAATCAATAACTCCTAACATCTTTTTCCATTCCATACTAATTTATTTGTACCTGATTTGGTCACAAAAAAAAAAAAATCAAATTACATAAAGCTGGAGACACTGAAAGAATTTCTCCACTTTCCTAGGGAATATGTGGATATTCCCACTCTCCACACCCATATGGTGAGCAGGAAATTACTTCATCATCCACCATCCATTCATTTGACTTCAACAATATTTTGGTTGAAGAAGGAGAGGAAGAAGGACTGACTGAGGGCGTCGTTTACCGAGCAGAGCCTGCATTGGTTAGTTAGCTTTTGGGAAAAAGTGAAAAATCAATCAGAACATCCTGAAAAATGGAAAAAAAAAACTAATTGTACTTTACATCTGATATTTGCTTCTGCCTTATTTCACAAAGAGAGGTCTGTTTGTTTGTAATCATGTTTTATCAGCAGTATTTTGTAGTTGTATAAGTTTAGCATTAGTGACACTAGGGCCAAAGAATAGCATGGTAATTTCAGCTATCTGTGATTGGATAGTTCACCAAATTGCTCAATAATAAAGGCCAATTTTGTGTCCCAGTTGGTTATACTACTTCCATTCATCATCACAGATTGACACCAGCGAAGCAGACCTGCCCGATGAAAAGATGTTAGATCACACTTACTCCGGGATAGAGGACGACACTTTCCAGGCATCCATGATTGCTCTTCATGGTAGCAGCTGTAGCCCAGACCTGGATTACCTGCACTCATCTACGCCCAAGGTAAGCAACCGTTGTTTTTAATATACGGCGACAACTGAAACCTAAAGCACAACTTGAAATTATTCCCTTGTTTCATTAAATGTTACTGCAACTGCCCTGTGTCACAATGATCTATAAGGCATGTAGTCATTATTCTTTGTTTTTTTGTTATCGAGAGGCAAAATGTCATGAGAAATGTTTGTTTTTCTTCAGCATTACTGACTTTGTTGTTATATGAGGATTGTAGCTGTGGCTGCTTTTGTTGCTCTGCCCGAGAACAACAGCTCCCCAAATGGATATTAAATTATAAAGAAAATAAACAAAGAAGAGCAAGGGGCACACAAACTGTTTTCCTAAGGGTATCTGTGTGCTTCCAGTTTTCCCAAAGGTCACAGCCGACCTTATTTGTAGGGCCTTCCTAAGTAATTTATATTATAATAGGGGAGGCCTAGAGGGACAGGCATGGGCCAGGACAACTTGGGGCATTTTATAGCACTGGGGGATTTCGCAAAACAGATTTCAAATGTTTGTATGAGATCAGACAGCTCAGTCTTCTCGTCATAATGAACAGTTTTTTTACTGAAGCTCTAGAGAGAGGCAACGAGTCTGTTGATAAATCTGCTTCGGTGACAGTAAATGGTGGACCAGCTTTTCAGACTTGCTGACGGTATCTAAGGTGATACTGTTTGAGGAATATGGATGTTTCTTTTCTCTCTGGTCCACACCTGTTTGCAGAACAACAATATAAAGGTCGGCTGGTTGTTAAAAGATCAAACAAGCACAGTGGGTCCACAAAGTCGGCCTCCAAGTCCCTTTCAATGAAGCTGTGTGACAGCTCTTTTTCTCATGATCGCATTGATAGATTACAGTTGTGCTATTTGCTGTTCTAGCTTTGAAGAGAGGCCTTCATGTGCACATGCATTGGTTGTTCTGTTCAAGACCACAGAAAAAATACCTTGGAAATATTTTCTAAGGCACTAAGGAGTCTTATCTCTACACAAAGGAAGCCCGTGCCCGTTTAAACATAACGTAACTGATTAGATGAATTTAACAGGCCGATAATATAATTTATTTCTATGAAATAGATACATTTTCAAAGTTTCTTTCATGGCATCTTAAGCTTTATTTAGGGACGCCTGGAGCGTGACAGTAAAATAACAGTTTTTGAATGTTTTTTTTATGATAATGATTTGATGTCATACCGGTATGTAATTAATTTTTAGAGATGTTAAAGGAGTGTTTTAGGCAACTGTCTGATTCTGCCCTTGCCTTTTATATGTATCACCCCCCTCTATGATAATCTCTGCATGCCATAACAATTACTTATTACATATAGTGATGTTGTGTATACTTTTTCATAGTGTGACTTTACTATAGACATACCACATACTATAGATACTATACTATAATACAATGATTCCTAACTGTTTTGGCTTAAAACATACAAAAATAAACTAGAAACTGTCATTTTGTCACTGTTGCCTGTAAATGTCTTTTCTACTTAGGTGTAATGTTGGTACTTATCTTACCTTCCTCTGTATAGATACCTGAGAATATTTATATCTGTAGATGTCACAACCCAGTTCACCCCAAATTTATAGCAACGGCTTATTGAAATGAAACCTCCTATTTCTTATTTTACTCTACTTCTCATGCCTGTTTATTGAACCCCACTTGTATTACGTATTTGCATATTTGAAGTTTTTTTCTAAAGATTTATACTTCTGTTCTGGCTCCCAACGGCAAGTGCTTACTGAGATTCATCACTGCTCAGTCTGGTTCTAATAAAGTCTTAAATGCTGTTATAATAAAACTACATTTTGTGCATGGCAAGCTCAAGATCACCAGTAATTCCTGCTGTCCTCTATTGGCCACTGATGGCTTTTCTATGGCTCATTACAAGGAGGGCAGGGTGGCGAATGAGCAAGATGAATTCCCCCTGCTGGGCAATTGTCTAACTAACAGAGTGGAACGTTCATTCAGCTGCTATGCTTTGTTTTACCCTAGATGACAGCTCGCCTGGGCTTGTTGGATGAGCGTCCCTGCTTTGCGACCCCGTCCGGCCTCGCAGACAACACTCAAGCGTTCTCTCCAGAGAAGTCTGCCTCTTTCACTCCTCCGAGTTTGAGAGGTCATGTCCTGGCATTTAATGCCCTACTAAGCAGTTCTGATCAGTACCTGGCACAGCACTCGACCAGTGAAGAACCAGTGGAGTGCTCAAACTCATATAGCCCGTTTGCTGAGATAGGGACCAGATCTAATGTCCCAGAGGAACCTGTGGAGTCTCTTCACTATCAGAAGGAGCCACTCATCTCTTTTGGAGATATTGGAGATATAAAGATTTTGATGAAGGTAAAATAATCTGTCTAATTACAAACCATAGATTTGGAGGATTTAACATATGCTAAGTTTGTCAGAAAAAACAAGATGCAGAGTAGTGAATGCCATGCAGTGAACATCACGCATACTGTATATCAACTGTTTATCCATTACTTTTAGCTAACTATTTCAACCATTTATTCATTACTTTTAGCTACCTGTTTAGACTTCTGTACTCGCTTGCTAACTAGTTTTCACTCACTCTTACATAATGCAACAGGTAGTGTTTAATATGTGTGTGTGTAGTGTTTAATATGTGTATATATTCTTTTAATCAAATCATAATTTCTATTTTATTCAAATTAATTGAGCTACTTTGCAATCTTTCCATGTACCTCCTGGCAACTGCAGAAGTACCGCCTGGTTGGGAATCACTGCTGTATGTCACTGAGCATTATAACAACTACAAAATAATCATCCTTGATCTTCTTTTCAACTCTTTTCAAATATTAGCAACAAAGTTCTAAGCTTATTTGTTTGGAATTCATTTCCACAGCCCATTCACTGCACCTACCTTTTCTCCCTGCTTTGTTTGGAATCCAGCCTTATATTTTCATTCACTTTCACGAATAACTGTGTTGAATTATCACCCTCAAGGACGAGGAGGCTGGTGTGAAAGAATCAGCAGAGGATGGTGACAAGGAAGTACTGACCTCAGGGAGCAATTTTGAAAGGACTATCACAGTTGTCAAGGGCAACTCCAGCCTTGGTTTGTGTTAATTTCTTCACATTCTTTTATTTGTTTTTTTAATTTATTTTCTCCTCAGCCTTCACAGCAGTGTAAATGAGGCTGTGGGACTGAAAGGCGTATTGGCCTTTACTTTTGTGCCGTGAATGCCAGATTTGAAGCAAAATGATAGAAAAGATTTTTCTGGCAGTTTTCCAGTCTGAAAGGGTAATTTCATTGCTATACAGGGTATTTGCATTTCAAAACCTGCCCATGGGACTGCTACTGACTCAGAGAATACTAAGTTTTAACTTCTAAAACAAATAGGTGTTATGAAAGCACAGTTTACAATCCTCAGTATCTCATTTTGATTTTTAGTACTCTTTGAAGGTTTCTTTTCCTACTTGATTCAAAATTTCTGCTAAATACATTTGGGTTTTGTATTTCCAATCTTTTTAGCACTCCTAAATAGAACATGCTTATTTCATTTTTATGATCTTTGCAAAAGAACCCCGGTACACTGTGCTAGAGTTTAAAAGTTTTAGATATATAAATATATTATGCCACACTCTGAAGTTACTGAAGCTGAGAATGAATTGAAAACCAAATGTGTGAATACTGAGACATTTTCTTGTTTCAGAACGAAAACCACTACCGTGAATCAGATTTGTTTTATGAATGAAACTCTGTAATTCTACTATATTAAGGGCACCTTTTATTTATAATGGAGTTACTCTTGAAAATGTCTCTTGGTGGCATTGCGGTTTTGATCTTTACTTAGGAATTCAGTTTTAAGTCATCAGTGATTGCTCTTAAATGTTAGAGGTTTAAACTATTACTTAGTGTTTTCTTATAATCCACCTCAAAGGGATGACAGTGAGCGCCATGAAAGATGGTTTGGGAATGCTGATCCGCAGTATAATCCATGGTGGGTCTATTAGCCGTGATGGACGTCTGGGTGTTGGTGACCTCATCTTGGCCATCAATGGAGAGCCCACCGCCAACCTGACCAATGCTCAGGCTCGCGCCATGCTGAGGAGACACTCTCTCATTGGACCAGACCTGGGGTAAGAGACTATAATTAGACACAGTGCACACGTTTGTACAAATATTTACCCACATTATTGAAACTCTGCAAAGGAGGTAGATGATTCCGCCACAAATGCCTTGAACAGACAGGTATCTTTTTTTTTAAATGTAAAACATATTAAGTCAAACCTTTTGAAATGTATGTGTCTAATGTTTCCTTACAGTTGTGCCAGACTTTTGCCTGAATGAATAGTAGTACAACATCACTATCAACATTGATAAAACTGTGATTTAAATAAGGAAATCTCTATGTTTGAGTCTTATTAGCTTATTAGCTTGATTGTCACTGATCCCTCAACTCTGCTGATCTGATTTCACATTTGTTCAGTGTTTTCTGGCATAATGCATTCCTCTTCACTGCAGTTGCATAACACCCTTGCAAGGATACAGTGTTGTTGCCCATTACATTACATACCAGTTTGCATTAGCAATTACAAATTCGAGAAGGATCTTACTAAGCATTCTGTGCCAACTTTTAGTTCCTGAGTTTTCTTTTCTCTGTATTACAGACATCATTTGAAAGTGGTACTGTGGTACTGAAAAAGCACTGGGCTGTTGATAGTTGTGTGAAATTGTTCTTTGCTATTGAAAAATTAATTTGGTATAACTTTATTTTTGCAAGTCTCTTTAGGGGTGTACCTCAAAGTCCAACCTCAGTTACACCATGATCGCTTAAATGCAAGCCTTACAAACACTGCATGTCGATGTATTCAATGTGTGTCTTAAATATTTATTTTTTAAGCATTTAATATTTAGTATTTGTACTTGATTATGAATTATAAACTGGGGGATGAGGTATGTTGAAGATGCAACTCAAAGGTGGTATTCTGTGATTCTAAAAGCAAAATTAGCAAAAGTAAATTATGTTACTTAACTGGACTTAGTTATTCTTGCAAAAGTCATATGTTGCATTAAGGGAGTTACCATTCCTCTCATACTTTGAGGGAACTGCCTCACCAGGAAATTGGATGTGGTATGTCACAAGTTCTGCTTGCTGAACTGAACTTGGCAGGTGTGCTAGCTTCGGTGCATAAAAGCCAACTCTTCACATTCTAGATCTGCTTGTGCACCCGAGGACGATCTGTGCCCATTTTATGTGTGAGTATGACTAACTTCCACGCCGGCGGTGTTTCGGCAAGAAGCTGCCATCTTGGTTTCCTTCCTCTCACTCTCTCCATCTGCTGTCGGGGCTTCATTGCAGTCTGTTAAAGAGCTTTATCCAGACACAGAATTAGAAAGTCAGCTCAATTTAGCAGAGTGTCAAAACAATGACAACAACAAAATATAAAAGTTAAATGCCATGGAATTCAATTTGGTGAAGATGCTGTTCTTAATATCATTCAGATGTTGATTAACATTTTAATTATGCTGTGACACTACACTCTGTATTAACCAACACACATAATATCTGGATAAATCTTGATTGACTGCATCACTTACTTACTGTACTTAACTTGCTGCATAACTTCTTTTCTTTTCTTTCTGTGTCTAATGTGTTCATTTATCACCTGGATGCTGTTTGTTTGCTTTTGTACCCTTTATAACTCACTATTTTAACTCACTGTCTTTACATGAATCATTGGTATTTAAGCTCCGCCATGTCTCTCACTGCATGTTGTGATGTTCTTAATGAACTCACTCATCCATTTCATTATTTCACTGGAATTCATTTTCCTCTCTGTCCGCATGCCAACACGTTTCCAAACCAAATCAACCCATCTGTTGAGGATCTGTCAGCTTCACTCAAATGTGTTATTGTGCCCTTCAGAAACAACTTCATTCTGAATTGTTGGGATATGGGACTTTAAGTGGGTGTCAGGTTTTTGTCAACTAGCTTTTGGATCATTTCTTAACGTGAATTAGTAATCTGCTCATGAATTCAAATTTGTCACAGGCTCATCACACAGTAAGTGATAGAAGACTTGATTTGCTCAGACATTTATGAAGGTAAACATCTGTTTTGAACAGTCAGATGACTAATTCCTATATAGAATTAGTTGCATCTCACCGTGGGCTGGTGATAGGGAGACTACATTTGAGAAAAAGACAGTCTTGTGCCTGCTGGAGTTGAGAAAAACAAGCTTCTGGATGTAAATAAGCAGATTTAAAAGAAGTTCTTTTGTGTAATGAAAAAGGGGATAGTTGTAGTGCTTTCATACCTGTTTGCACTTGAATGTCAGTTCTTTTCTATTCTTGGTAAATTACCATGCAAGTTCACAGTGAACAGAGGCATAATTGCCACTAAGGTGTGTAATGGAGTTTCTAAAAATGTGAGAAGCCATGTTTGCTTTAAGTAATGTTTGACTCATTTGTGTGCATGTGTGTGTCTGTGCCTTTGTGTGCTTGTGTGTGTGTGTGTGTGTGTGTGTGTGTGTGTTTAGCATTACATATGTTCCAGCAGAGTATCTGGAGGAGTACAAGGCCAGCCTTGAGCAGACTAAAGATGATGTCTTCTCTGGAACAGCTCCAGTCCCAGATACAGCTCCAAAGTATGCTCTCACACTCTACCACAGTAACTTTTGTCGTGCAATTACACTTATAAACAGGTAAACTTAAAAAAGGTGCCCCGTTGAGGTCCATTTTAAACAAACCAGTTATGTTTACATTTATTGTTTCTCACCAAAGCCACATTGTGTGCATCCATGAGGTCTAACAAACATGCTGAATGCATTTCCTTCCTCAAAATACACTGCGAATGCCGTGCAATGTTTACATGCATGTTTGCTAGCTAGCAGTCTTCTTATTCCGTGCCTTTGTTGGCGCGTTGCTACGCTTCTTTATGTGTTACCTCATATGCCAACAGCAGATCAGTGGTATAGCATGAAACAAACAAAACATGGACCCACTCGCAAAGACATTGCTACATGGCACTACTAGTGGTCAAAAACTCCACAGGGTACCTTTAAGTCATGTTATCTATTTTTTAGAATTTTATCAAACTCTTTCCTTCCACTGTTGTCTATTTAGAGATATTCCTAATCTTCCTGAACGGGAAGATGGAGAGGGAGAAGAGAGTGCCTCTTACAGCAACTGGAACCAACCTAGGAAGTGAGTACACACATGCTTCTAGTTTAACTTTGTGAACATGTCCATGAAAGATATGGTTGAAGAACTTATATGGTAGAATGATGGCACAAGCATGAAGCATTGACACACAAAGAAACTTAGGAAAAAGATAAAACAATAGATTTACAGTATGTAATCAGTACCACAGTCACAGCTTTGAAGTGAAACATGTTAAAATCTAGCATACTTATATTGGTACCTTCCTCAGAGTGGAGCTCTTCCGAGAGCCAGGCAAGTCCCTGGGTATCAGCATTGTCGGGGGCCGAGGAATGGGCAGCCGGCTGAGCAATGGAGAGGTGATGAGGGGCATTTTTATCAAACACATCCTGGAGGACAGTCCTGCTGGACAGAATGGGACCCTGAAGACTGGAGACAGGATCGTAGAGGTAAAGGAACATTTCAGGTCACAGACCTAATGAACTTGTTGGTTGTTTTTTTAACGTAATTTTGATTTTAATCAATCAGAAGACTTTTTTTTTGGACAAATGGCTTAATCCAGTGTTATTTTATTAAGGTGCAGTCAATGAGAGAACCAAAAAGACAGAAGACAGTTTGAAATCCTCAAAAAAAAAAAAAAAACCTCATGTGGAGTGGATATGGAGTGGGTATCTGACAGACTCTTTTCCCTGATATCTCTTTGTCAGGTGGATGGTGTAGACCTAAGAGATGCTAGTCACGAGGAGGCAGTTGAGGCCATCCGCAGGGCAGGCAACCCTGTCTCCTTCTTGGTCCAGAGTATTATCAACAGGCCCAGGGTAAGTCCATATAATAGTGTCTGACCAATTGCTAGTAACTACCTCATCGTCTAAAGGTCACAATTTCCTCACTCTGTAGCTTTTTTTTCACCCCAAGTAAAAGTTTAGTGTATCTGCACAGGCCATTTAGGGCACTTTCAAAAACTAAAATGTACAATGTACAACCCCTGCAGTATCAGGTTTGCTTTTGAATGTTGAAAGAAAGTCATTTTGAAATTTTTCATGAGAGCAAAAACAAACCCTGCGTGGCATATTAAATATATTAGCAAGTTTTAACCTCTAAGTGCGACGCTCATTGAAAATCACTGTATCAACAACATCGTTTGTTGTTTGAAAGTGCCCTCAGGCTTTTAAAGCATGACTAAGTAGTTTCCTGCTGGGGCCGCAACTGGCTTGGCTCCAGTGTCAGATCTCTCACAGTCAATCACGTTTCATGCATTGTTATCTATGAGATATTCCCACATGCTTTCCTCAACATTCTGGTTACTCATTAAGCCTTGTAGCAACTCATAATGTAATGTAGCACATGCAGATGAGGGACACAAAGAGGGACAAGAATTCATGTTAATGGAGAATCATACTCCACTGTGGAATATCTTAAAGCGGCTATAATCAATATTTTTGTAATAACAACAGACGGGTGTCTCGCAGCGATGAACCCACACATAATTATCACCCAACTATGCAGTTGCCCTCAGCTCTATGGAGGTTTATAGCATCTTTCAGCTCGTTGTTTTGTCTCTCCTGCCTGCAACTGTTTTGGTTCACGCTCATTATTCTGATAACATTGTTTTCGGCTATAGCGGGCAGCTGTTTTTGAGCGAAAAAGCCCTAAAAATCCACTGTATGCTAAATGCTCAGCACCAAACAGCAGTTAGCTGCTAGCTGGTAACAACAGTGGAGTATTTAGCAGCAATTAGCTTAACTTAGCAGTCAGATATTTCCCTCAGGCGTTGGTGAAGACCAATAACAGAGCTAAAAGAAGAGTGAATATTTGACTTACATTCTCCAATTGAAAGAAACAAATTTATGCTAATGTTGCTACATATATGTTGGATATGTGTACCAAAGAAACGGTTTGCTAATAAGTTTGCCATCTCAACACAAAAGGTGATAATATGTCAGTGTTGTGTTTATAGCTTGTTTCAGCTGTCCCAAGTGGCTAAAAAATCACTTAATGCAGGTTTAAATACACTTGCCAGTTGAACATTACTCCAATAGAGTAAAACTGTACAGTACAAGAGAATAAATTCTTTCGAAGCAGTAGTTTAACATTTTAGGAAATATGCTTATTCACTTTGTTTTTGCTGAAAGTTGGATGAGAAGATTGATGCCACTCTGCTAGCTTAAATATGAAGCTAACGTTACAGCCAGCAGACGGTTAGCACAAAGACTGGAAACGGGTAAACAGCTAGCCTGGCTTGGAATCAAAGAAGGAATCAAAATCTGCTTCACTCATTTACATGTTAACACAGCTGGCTTTGTTACCTTTTGACAGAGCAAGGCTAGTTGTTTCCCTCTTTTTCCAGTCTTTATACTACGTTAAGCTAACCGTCTGCTAGCTGTAGCTTCATATTTAGCATACAGACATGAGAATGGCATCTCATCTAATTCACAACAAGAAAGCAAACAATTCCTTTAAATTGGTTAATACCTTATGTCCCCACAATAAGTGTTTATACTTAATTTTTAACTACAGTTACTACATTATGAGTTGCCTCAAACCTGCATCTCTGTTCCTCCACACTGCTTTCTCAGCCTGAGTCAATATATAGCTCAGCTCCATCACCTGCTGTAGAGCAACACACCACCGCTTTCACATGCATGCCACATCGCACATGTCAGGTAATCTGTCTTTCTCCTTTTGATTCTCTCATTTCTATTGCATCAGCTATCCATCACAGTTAATCTTTGTTGCATTATCTCCCCTGCCTCCTCTTTCTATCTGTCTCTCACACTGTTTGCTGAGTCTTTCTTCTTAACTGCATCTTTGACTTTGATATACACATAATGTGTCTATTGACGGATATAAAGACAAACTGGAACTGGAGATTCCTTCTGGGAGAAAAAGAACCGGCGGCATTTTAATATCCCGACATCCTGTTCTATTTTCAATCACTAGTAATCTAACCGTAACAATGACATGAGCCGCAATGATGTTTTTAATCAAAAGGGCCAGAAAATGGTAAAATCAATTTTGTCACTGGCAACAGCAGGCATTTTAGAAAACCTCTGTGCTGAAGGTGTGTAATGCTGACATTCAATACACATCCAGACTAGATTCTTAATGCAATTTAACCATGGGAGTTATTGAAATGTCATCGCCATATCTGATAAAATAACTCATCAAGTAAACAACCGAAAAGCAGATAAGGAAATCATTTGTACCTGTGTGGCTACATGGCTGTCAAAATATGCTCCAGACTGCTTCTACCTAACAAAGTGGAACAAAAATTTAGGAATAAGACATCTTTTCAATATTGAGTTACAGCTCCACTGAAATTCACAGCAATTAACTGAATAGTTTGAAAAATATTTTGATTGGATGATATAAGTGCTGTAGGCAGGTCAGTGATGCCGTTTTTAAATGCCGCCACTGGGGGCCACCTGGAGTGTGTAATAGCATATCCTTGCTGTTTCCCTTTAAGTTTCAAATCCTTCTCTTGTAAGCAGTGAATAATCTCAAGGTAGCCTGGAGGAATCTTTGAAACATTTTGTTAAAGTCTTTCAGAGAAAGAGGCTTTGCTCCGATTTTTTTTTTGATGCAGAGGAAACGGCTGTCCTCAAGGAAGCCGCTTGCTTTAATGGTTACTCATTTGAATAAAACCTGAGGTGCTTCTGTCCTCCACACACTCCCCCTGTTTTTTTTTTCTCCCGGATGGCCTCCGATTCAATTTTGTCAGAAGGGCTCAGCCATCATATTAAATATTCGTCATGTTGTCAGCTTGTTGATCCTGTGTGTTGCTTTTAGAAGCCGCCCCTGCCCTTTCTGCAGCTAAATAGCCACCGCGGGTCAAGCCTTTGCTGCACTAATCAAACCTACTTAGCACCTGCCCTCCCTCAGGTTAGAGCTCTACCCCATGTCTGTGTCTGCCTGTCTGTGTATGGGTGTGTCTTTCACTTGACCTGTACTCCTTTGACTTGTTAAAAATGTGTTAACAATGAGCTGCATGACACGAGCAAAGAAGACGATGAAAGAAAGCCTGCATGTGTTTGTGTGGAGTCTTGGGTTAAACATTAAAAAAAATTTTGGTTTCAGTCTGCGTGCAGGTTTACAACATCAGGGCAATTCATCCAGTGTCAAAATAGCCATGAGTTGCATGCAGATTTGTGTTAATTGTTCCAAATGCCAAACTTTTATTGTCCTTTGTGGTAAACCTCTGCTGTCAGACATGAAAATTATTATCCTAAACTTTTTGTCCTATTTCTGCTTCTGTATATACAGTATGAGTGCTTGCATTGTGTGTATGCCTGTTTTGAATCTTTCCTTTTCCCCATCTGTTAGTTGCCTTATTTATATCTCTCCTTCTGTGCTTTGCTGTGTCCCTCTCTTGCACCAAACAACAAGTAAAATCACAGTAGAGGCTTTTACTGTAAGTGCATTTTATTTTCCTCCTGTCCCCAGCTTTGAAGGCCCAATTTCTCCCAATTATCCCTCAAACATTGTCCCAAGTGTCTCACTGCCTATGTAAAGAAGACAACTTGATACGACAGCCGGCACTCAACACAAATGCTATTATGTGAAGAACTATGCTGTAAACTGCAATATCTTTTTTCAAAATGCCAGACTTTCTGGCGAAACCTTTAAAGCGCGATCATCGGGGATAAATGGTCAAGCTTGGACAGACATGTGGTGCTGGATAAGCTTTTTCACTCAACACATCAATGTTTTGGCGTGATTGTGTGTGTGTGTGTGTGTGTGTGTGTGCCTCTGGTTTTGCCAAGCTTCAAGTTAGCTAAAGAAAACAAGTGAAAGTTTTTCTTTCTTTAAGAAATGTGGATTTTTCTTCAGTAGTAACATTTATAACCAGATGGTCTTTCATGATACAGCATATGGTGCATGAGACTAGTTTTAGTCATTCAGAACACTTATGACTTTGTGCGAACTAATTAATATTTATGGGATTACTGTGTCTGCATTACATGGCAATATGATACAGTATCTTTCACTGTCTGGTGACACTGAAGTGAATGTTATGAATTTTCTCTCCATTCGTGAGTGATTTACCTTTGTGTCTGTCTTATACGGAGCAGTCATCGATAACAGACTCCAGTGAGGAGAGAGCTGCAGCTATGACAAGGGACAACAAGGACAAGGTTGGTGTTTCCAATTATCCTCCACTGACAACTTGTATCAGTGTTTTTTTTTTGTCGTTGTTTCGCAGTCAACTTTCGAAAAGTGTTGCTCACAACAGGAGCCAGGTTTGAAATATGAATCAAATTCAATAAAACCAGTGACGCATTTTAAGAGTGGATGTGTTCAACTTTTCCCCATGAACTCAAGATATGTTGACGCAACACTGGCATACGTCTGTCAATAGATGTAGGTATCTGTCAGAAATGTGTTGTCTTCTAAAGTTGTTGCCCTTTGTCTCTTCTCCGTAGGAGGGTGACAGTCACAGTAGACTTTTCCTCCGCCTCTCCCCAACTAACCCTTTTACTCCTACCCCGTTTAAGGTTTGTGGGTCTCTGTGTTGTGCTTTCCACTTCCCCTTCCTGCGTGTGCTTGTACAGATATGTCGATATACCACGATACAGTTCACGTATTGGATATATTCTAACATGCTGTGCATGCACACGCCTGTACATGTCCTAACATCTCCTCCATCTGTCTGAAATCCTTTTTGTGAAATCAGAACATGTTTTGTCCTTTTGCTTTTGTCTTTTGCTTTGTGTCGCTTCAACAACAGAATCAGTGCTCGTTTTAATGGTTGACAAAAGCAAAATTTTAGATTTTTGGCTTGATATCATGTTTGTAGACAGGTTTTGTGTTTAAAAAGAACAGCGATTAAAGTGTGATTTGTTGCTCTTGGTTTTCAGGTAAGTGTACATATGAATGTCTGGTGGGTGAATATTTGATTTTAACTAGTAATTCAATGATAAGTAATTACATCATTTTATTATAACTTAAGGCTGTAGCTTAAGTAGCCTTATTAACCTAGTTTTGATTTGAGCCTCCGGCATCTATATGGATCTATATCACATAATTATTTCTTAGCCTAAAACTAACATATCCTGCTAAAACAGATGAAGCTGTTAATGTAAACCAAGCATATGGCTTCTGTTGATTACATAAACAGCTCCCATGTGCCTTCCTATCTCTATAAACCTTATATCGAGTTGATTCACACTTAAATGCAAAGATAAAATCTTCCTCTTTCTCTGTACCTTTCACTAATAAACTATTTTCAAACTCCATCTGTGACGTGACAGCCGGCGAAGCGTGAAGCGACGAAGGCATCTCCCACCAGCACTGTCCTCCTCCTGCCAGTGGTGCCCCATGTGGGAGAGACTGATACAGACACGCTGACAGAGATTCCTGGCAGACCTGCTGAGGCAGAGGAGGAGAATGAGGGGGAGAGGGAGGAGGAGGTGGAGGATGAGTTTGGATACAACTGGAGTGAGTTCAGTTTCTCGTTTTCTAAGGGTGCAATTATACGTTCTGTTAGGAACAACAGTAAAAATGTTCATTTTGTTATATTTTTGTTATTGGTTTATTTAATTTCACACTGGCGTATTATAAGTAAATCCCAATTCTTGGTGTGAATGTGACCTGTGAGAAAGGTGTGGGTATAGAGACTTGAATTATATTATAGACAGTATATTAATTTACTTTCTGTAGGGTGTTTTATCACCTTACTGCCACTAGAGGTCCTCCAAGTTACACGTTTGTCTCACCTGCTCATAAATCTATCCAGTGCAATAAAAGAGCAGTGATTCACATGCTTGAGGTGGTCGTACCTCAGCAAAACCTGAAGGACTCAATGTCCCAATTAAGCTATTAGCATCCTGCAGACGCTGTAATGTCAACTGTAGGGTGAACTTGCCGCTTCAAGGAGATGGGGTCACAGTCAGTCACATTCAACTCAGGCAACCAGTATAAAGGACAGACTTCCAGCCTCCAAACACCTGGGACTGTGTGGTGATTGTGTGCATGTATGTGTGTGTGTTAGAGAGTGTGCCCATCCTGCGGGGATAAGATTGATGAGGTTGGGCCCGGGAAGGTGAGTTGTGGAGATTAGTACAGGACTGATGGCTCAACAGTGGCAGGGAGCCCAGAACAACAGGAGCCCATTGGTCTGAACAGCTATCTAACACACCAGAGACAGGAGAGGTGGAGAGAGAAAGAGAGGGGGACTGGAGTGAAAAGGGGAGGGATAACAATAGAGACAAGATTGAGACAAAGAGAAGGTGAGAGTGAAGAAAAAAAATCCAGCAGTCTGACATTTAAAACTTTTACCATTTACTTTTCGTGACTGTGCATCTTACCAAAACCAAATACCTGCCCCTTTTTGGAGCAACATGACATAAACTGATAGAAGCCAAGACAAATCTGCCATTATCCATCAGTAATGTCAGCTTACATCTGTCTGCCATGACTTCATCTGCCTCTTTCAGAGAATATAATCCAGCGCTATGGCAGCCTCCCAGGTGTCCTACACATGATCGAGCTGGAGAAAGGCAAGACAGGCCTGGGCCTCAGCCTGGCGGGGAACAGGGACCGCTCTCGCATGAGTGTGTTCGTGGTGGGAATAGATCCCAACGGGGCGGCCGGCAGGGACGGGCGCATGGTAGTGGGGGATGAGCTGCTGGAGGTGAGATGTGTATAGATTGTGGTTCTCAACTCAAGTAGGTTTGTGAACAAAGTTGGCAGGATATTTGACTCCTTAAAGTTATATAATCTAGAATTTAAACATATTATATCACTGTACATTATATATTTACTCTTGGAGAAAAAAGTGTGTATAATTCTATATGTTTGTATCCTGACAGATCAATGGGCAGGTCCTTTATGGCCACAGTCACCAGAATGCATCCTCCATAATCAAGAGCTCTCTATCCAAAGTCAAAATCATCTTCGTCAGGTATAAAAACACTTTTTCTTCCTACTGAACACATTTCCATGGCAACAGGAACTGCATTTCATTGTCAGACATTGCTTATAATGAAAACTGACATGAGCAAGTTCAAGTCTATTGTAATGCTAGTCAAAATTCAGTAGAGGGAGCTATTGTAATTCAACAGAGGGATGCGCTTGAAGGTGAAGTATTATAATCCATATTCAGTCCTGTGTTTGTAAGCTTAAAATCATTAAATCCACCACAGTTTTCCCAGTAATTTATTAATTTTATATACATTACACAAAATGTGTATTACAAATATTTTAAAACCTTAAATCAAGGTGACATTTGACTATGAAAACAGTGATTTACCCACCACTATAGCTGTGCCCTGCATCCAAACTACATACTAGTTCTAAGCAGGTTTTGTGTATGTAATGTGGTAAATAAAGTCTGTCAGTCTGCACACTAAAAAAGCCAGATTTTTGATGTTGATGTATACTATTCTCCCACAATGCAATGCACAAAGGAAACGGAAAAGCTCCTCAAAACTATTTGTGGCTGGTGGTGAAAAAGCTCCAGGAGCACCTCAGAAAACAAAAAATATATTAAAGGTTTGGAAATTGTAAAGTTAATATATAGAATGGATTGGATGGTATTGAGCAGCATATCAGCATGGAGTCAGACTTGTGTGACCCCTGACCCTCCACCGAACAATCTTTGCCAGGATCTCACTACTTAACCTTCTACTTAACTCACATGATGCACACACTGTGATCAGCGCACATAAATCACGGCTCCGCTGTCACGAAGCAGAGGAGTGACGATTTACGTGAGTTATGACTCTTTGGAACAGGAACACGGAGGCGCTGAACCAGATGGCCGTGGGACCGGTGAGAGAACATGAGGGAGACACAGTGGAGCCCCACGCTGAGGTACGGCTGTGCTTAGGGCCACACACATAACACACACACGCCCAAGCGCTACAGCAGACAAACATGCAGATGTTGGAGATAACAAGCTATGAAACACACACACAAACCATTATTAGTACTTTTCTACAGTTCTATAATTTAGTGTTTACCCTGCGTCATGCTCCTGAATTGTTTTCATGTATGTGCGCTCCTAGAAGCCTTTTTGTGTGGTCCTGGAGATCCCAACCTCCCAAGCCTGTGTGTAACTCCCAAGACAACCCAAAAACCACAAACAGTGGTGTAGACGTACAAACACACACAGTACTGTACTCCCACCAGCCAACAGACACAAGTTACAGTCATTTGCTTCATACAGTAATAACTATGGCCTGTTTCCTCACAGCTAGAAACAACTGCTGCTAATGGCGATGCCAATACTTCAAAACATGTGCATCACATCATAAAGCTGAAGGTGAGATACACTGGACCCACCCATACATACACACACACACACACACACACACACACACACACACACACACAAGAATCCTGTTATTTTGAAATACCAAAATAAAGACAATAATAGAGAGAAAGTCTTGCAAGCAGTGCAATAATGAGGGAGGTGTACACAAAAAAAGTCAATGGGGTATGACAGAGAAGGAGAGGGGGAGCACACAGGAGCAGTCAAGTCTGACAAGCTGCCAGGAAAGAGAAAAGAGACAGAACATTGTCAAATAAAAGGGCGAATAAACGAAACATGTGAATGGGAGAAGAGCAGTTCCAAAGGGACATAAAGGCTCAGTTCACCCAAATAATAAAAAGAGGAACCAGATTTTTTACCCCTTGTGGTGTCTACTTTCTAGCCATGCAGATATTTTCTTTTATTTGCCAAGCTTTTCAGATGTCAAGCACTGGGGAAAAAAATATCACATTTGAAGAACTCAGCAGCAACGTGTCTTTCCGGAAAATAGTTCCCACTGAAAGCAGTAAACAGTGAAGTCTGTGGATTATTTTGAGGGTTTTTAAAGTAATTCTACAATACTTTGAGCACCGCCAACAAAATTCCATTCAGCTCCATCGTGCTGCAGAGGTCTCACCTGGGGGATATCTCAAAACCTTACCAATTAAACTGAAAGCACCTGCATGACTACACACAACGAGAGGTTATTTGGAAAACATGCTGTTTATGATTCCAGTGCACTGACCTTCTAAAAAGAAATGAGAAAAAGCAAGTGAAAAAGAGAAAGAGAAGCAGGGAACACAACATTGCTGGAAAAGCTATAGCACTTGGATGGGAGCCCCAGTCTGGGACTATCCATATGGTGCAGAAGGCGGCAGGGGATGACGGTGTAAACCCAGCAACATCTGGGCAGTTCATTGATGTGAATACGCAAACACAAAAGTCCTCTCTGGGAACAAAAGATCAGAAGTGGGAAGGGTGCGAGGTGAAGCTGCGGCTAATTACCTTTCTGGAGATAATTGTCAGTAATGCTTGTTTTCGGTAGCTGGTGCAGCTCTATTATTTCGCACATGTTAAAGCTGTGGAAACAAGATGCGTCTGTCAGTCTGCGTGCTTTTGCCCCACACAGCTGCCATGTTCAGATGTGCTGTGCTAAATGGTCTCAGTTTAAATCCTATTCATGCACTAATGTTGTTGTTCTGCAATAGGAGGACGGAGGACTTGGCATCACCTTTGTGGAGGGAAACACTGAGAGTGGAGTTGAGATTCAGAGTATATCTGAAGTGAGAGGACACACAGGCAGAGTATGTATTACATGCTGCAGCTACATTCAGCTTGTGTACATTATACAGCTGATTTCTAATCAAAATTGTGATCTGCTCCATGCAGGAGGGCTGCATGAAACCAGGGGACAGACTCTTAGCTGTGAATGGTGAATCAGTGCAAGGCTACACTGTGGAAAAGGTATACTGTGCCATTGGAAATAAACTGTAATCACCTTATTGTATTTCCTTCAAAAGCCTAATACAGTTCAAATGCAAACAGCATTATTTGCAGTATTTCAAATGATCTGAGAATGTCTTCATCATAATTATCTAGACAACAACAACAGCCACGATGTAAAGCTTGATTGATTCTACTGTGTTTTAGGTCAATTCTCTACTGAGAAAAGCCAGTGGTCCAGTGAAGCTAACCTTCTCTACAAGTGAGACCTCCTCCTCCTCCTCCTCCTCCTCCTCCTCCTTCTCCTCTCCCCAGTCAACCTGCCAGGACAGGGGCTGCTCAGATGGCATCTTCGCCAGCCTACCCAGCATTCCTAGTGCCGCCACGACTACCCTGAGTCAACCAGAGGTGGAAGCTGCCACTAGTGAGTCTGCTTACAATTACAAGATTTGCTTTACTTGCTTTTAATTTACAAAGATTCAGGAAGATAAATAATGGATCAATAGGCTTATTTTACCAGACAACTAATCCCATTCCCTGCTTACAAGATGAATAGAATACTTTTCTTTTTTTTTTTTACATTATATCTCACATCCTTTGCTTCCACTCTTTTAGCTCAGAGTCGCTCCTCCACCCCTTCCACTCTGGCCTGTGACCCGGCGACCTGTCCCATCATCCCCGGCTGTGAGACCACCATCGACATCTCCAAGGGCCGCACAGGCCTGGGCCTTAGCATCGTGGGAGGCTGTGACACCCTGCTGGTAGGAAACAAAAAATAGCAATTCAAATCTGCTAATGAGGCTGTATCGCTTCACCAAAGAGCTTTTCTGATATGGGAGGACAACTGTTACTAGCGGGTAGTCACCAAAAACATTCTTGGAATTAACTATGAAGGAATAATTGATTTAACAACACAAATAAGGATAATAGTATTTGCCCTTTTTACAATCTACAATCCTTTTGTTGAAATATACTGTAAATTTGTAATAATTTAAAAAAGTTACATGACCCACATACATTACCACCCCCTGTGCCACCCACTTAGAATCACCGGGGTGGTGGTATAACTCAGGTTCGAAATAGCCATGGCAGCTCAGGAATGTAGGAAATGATGTTGTCACAGCCTTCCTCCTCCTCCTGCCGTCCTCTCCTCAGCCCATCTATTCTGTCTGCTCAGTCAGGCCTGGGGGGAGCGGCTCTTTGTCTGGCCGCAGCCGCAGCAGACAATATCCAGCCCTGGAATGTAACCTCTGAACCCCAAATGACACTCAAATGCAGGGGAACGCAGGGAAAACACACTGGAAGTCAGGAACACACACACACACACACACACTCACAATGAGGATCCAAAATAATGTCAGTCTGCTGTCAAATGCAAAAAAAGAAAAATCACACGTACACATCATTTTAAACCCATTCTCTCCTTCAACATCGTACTCGTATCCCTCTTAATTCCTCCAAATAAACTTAGTGCGTTTACTTCATCTCCCACAGTTCCTGTTCACCTTCTTCTTCTATTCTGTACTCATTTGCTCTCTTTTTTTTTTGCTCTCACTCCAGGGGACCATCATTATCCATGAAGTTTATGAAGAAGGGGCAGCCTCCAAAGATGGCCGGCTTTGGGCAGGAGACCAAATCCTGGAGGTGCGGTGCAGTATAATGAGCATCACACATGACCTAGATAAAAAAAAAAAAGAGGCTGACTGAGACGTGGCTGCCTGAGGAGTTATAACATCAAAGCTTGGGTTTCCAAGTTCAGTCAAGGATCAAATAATTTGATACTACAAAAGTGTGTGATAAATTAGTTGATATACATGTCAAAAATAAGTCGAAGCCAAGAATGAAGTGAGTAAAAAGTCAGGGGAAAGTAACCACTAGTATAAATCCTGTATGCATTACGTGGAGAGACAAGTTAAGTAGCACAGCTCAACTTGGATTTGCCCTCCGTTTGACCTCATGCTTTGTCACAGAGGGAGGGCAGGGGTGGAGCTCAGGAGTTTAGTTATGGCAGCTCAATCAGTAGACCTGAAATGAAAGGCATGCACGCACGCACGCATACACACACACCCCTTATGACTTAATTGTCCTCTACCATTTCTTTCTGTCCCCGAGCCAAGCTGTTGTGTTTAGAAAAGAGGGTCAGAGAGGAGAAGTGAAAAGAGCGGGTTTCCCAGTCCACAGCAATGCCATTAGCTGGGAAAAATCCTTTGCATGTCCATGGAGAAAGCTAATGGGGTATTTCCCCCCTTTAATGTGGTAAAAAAAAAAAAAAGCTGGACATCAATCCTTAAACTGACCACTTGAGCTTCTCACAGACTTCTGTGGGAAGGCTGCTTCCCTTTAGTTAAATCTAAGTGTTGTAACATCACCCTGTGATTGTCATGTTATGATCCAGTGTTCAGATATCTCAGTAGTTTGGGTTTCTAAAGAAGAAATGTGATCTCAGTGGTTAAAGGAAAATTCAGCTTTAGCATTAAATTAGGCTGTTAGCACTTTTTATAGTCTTCTGCTGCATGCACTTTATATCAGGAAGAGAAGAATAGGGCTTTGCTACTTTGCAGAATGCCCCAGAATGGAAATTTAAATTAACCTAAATAAAGTATAGCTGATGTTTCTAGCACAGGCCACGGCATTTTTGTAATTATAAATAATAGGTATGCTTTTTAAGTATGATTGGTGTGTTGAAATTGTCCGTTTCTTTCCTGTAACTTCCTATTTTTCTGTCGCTCTTATAAAAGGAGGCCAACGGTTGACGCAATAGGACAACAGCACTAATACTAACCCCCTTTGTTCTCGTCACAGGTGAATGGTATCGACCTGCGGGAAGCCAGTCATGATGAAGCCATCAATGTGCTGCGGCAGACCCCGCAGAGAGTCCGGCTGGTGGTTTACAGGGACGAGGCCCAGTACAAGGAGGAAGACCTGTGGGACTCGTTCACCGTAGAGCTGCACAAGAAGCCTGGCCAGGGCCTGGGCCTGAGCATTGTAGGGAGGAGGTGAGAGAGATTTATTATTAGCACTACTGCTTAATGCCTAGGATGGATTTATTACACTGCTGAATGAGATTTACATAGGAAAATATAGGAAAAGGTACTTTTCAGGTAGCTTTGCATGTAGCTTTCTGGAGTCACAAAAATAGTTAGCATATTAGGAATCTTGCTAACCCTTAAATAAATAACTAAGAAATTAGAGCAAATAAATTGTATTAGAATACTGGTAATTTTAATATTAATTATATTTCATTTGACTTGTGTCTTGAGTACAAAAACAAAGTCAGAACAGCCAGACCACAAATATAAATAATAAGTAGGTATAGATTTGTCTTGGTAATATAATGACCATAAGTATATTATAATTAGTAATGAAGAGTCAACATAGTTTGTCAGTAACCGTATGAATTTTCTTTTTGAATGCAGATCACGGGACCACAGGTAATCATTATTAAAAGACCTGTGCATTTAAATAGTGTGTAGTGTGTAGAGAGCTAGAGAAATAGAGATCTTAAACACACACACAAAAAGACAGTTTTGCTAATACATAATGAACTATATGTAGTCATGAGTTGCTACCTTGTATTTGTTTTTACCACCTCTGCATAATTGGGTTTAGTTGAAATGGTACGGTGTCGTATTTGGTGTGTACAAAAAGTCCGACTTTCCTACATGACATGTCTGTTAGGTGTAAAAAAACATTTGTCACACCTAACAGTAACACATCACGACTTAATGATGGTTTTTAAATCTTATTTTATGGTTAAATAACTGTTTATATTCCTGGCTGGATTGCTAACATGTTAAACGTGACAGAAATGAGAAGTGAGTAGGTTTGTGTTTCTCTTCATCACTTCAGACTTTACTGAAATACCTCTAATGAGGACATACAGCTCTTCTTATTAGCCGCCTGATGATTTACAGCGGCACTAGTGGTGAACATGACTCCAGGGCTGTAAACAATTGTTGGCTGTGTCTGGGAATGTGGCTACTTTTGTTCCCATTAGAGCTGTTATGGAGGAAGATTTATTTTTATTTAATTCATTTAATCATTAGTTAATCAGGCAGTCTCATTGAGATTAAGATCTCTTTTCTAAAGATTTACAGGAGGACGTGAGCTGGCAAATTGTAGACCATCATACACATACTCAACTCAACTCAGGCGTCTAGTCTCGCAGTAGCATTTATGAGTTAAGGGCTCATGTGGGAAAAGGCCTGCTGGTCCACATGCTGTTGCTGTCAGGTGTGTGGAGTGTGCTGATGGATCTCACCTCTGGGATAACCCTCAGGAATGACTTATACAGACCATACACGCTTATACACTGCTGATTATATGTGTGTATATAACAGTTTTTATACCTCTGGGTTTGTCCAAGTGTGTAAACGTTTGTGCCTAAAAAAAAACAAAGTCGGGGTCGTGGGTTGAACAGCTCGGACAGCAGTAGGCAGATCAACTTTTAATGTAGTTCTAAATCTTGCCTCTGTCACAGTGGTTTTGCTACACAAGTGGAAAAAAACAACGAGAATGCTCAATAGGATGGAAAAGGCAGCAACGTAACAGACAACCTAAAAACCTCGGCTAAAATGGAAAGTGCAAGCTAGCAGTTAGTGGCGAGGGGTTGTGACAGCCAAGTATCTCTGGCACTGGGGACCGAGCGGGATCGAGTTGCCTTGCTTCACAGCTTCGTGTTAGTTTTATCCACGTGGAGATTGGCACTTCAGACATGCAGAGTCCACAGCAGAGATGCGCTTTCGGAAATAAGTGCTCAGAGCAAGCACAGATGTTGACCTTCGACTGTAGACAAACAAAGACATACTGTATTGCCCTGTGACAACACCAACTGGTTTGTGAAAGGATGTTTTGAAGCTTGGATTTACCACTCACTGCTTTTTTTGGCAGACAATAGAGCCTCAAAACCCAAATTTGGTCAAAGGGGTAAAAGCCTAAGGTGGGACAAGCAGGTGGCAATCACCACAGCTGACTTTGGTAGGTGTAGACACCTGTCAATCAAGCAAACAAGCCCCAGGACATGAGTCTCATAAAGGTTTAATAATCATGGATGTATAAAGAGAACTGGATACAGCGTTGGAGGCAGGCCCCGTTCATTGCTATGAAAGTTGCTCAGTGGCGCATGAAGCCAAAAAAGTTCGACTTCCCGGGTATAAAATTACCCAGATCTTCCGCATAGCTTCCACATTGTGCATGAATGGCAGTGACTCTATAACTCTGGATTGGGCTAGTAATGCATTTTACAACTTTTAGGACATCATGATTTAAATAAGGGCTATTTAAGTGTCCGTACTGGCTAGTGTATGTGTATGTATCTCAAAAAAACATTATCCACTGATTACAGACATCCCTTTCACAATGTTAGTCTATGGGATAGAGTATTTTGGGGCCAGTGTGCATCACGTGACGGACCTGGAAGTTGTAATTACACAGTTTGGCCACTATGTCAAATTGGCTTCAAAGTCTGGCGTACTTCCTGGGGGCTTGCTTAATATCTCTTTAACATCTGGCACCAATACACTTATTAGAGGAACAACACACTCTTTGCTATTAAATGTTCCATCTTACCAGCTGTTTGTCTGCCGCTTCCCAAGGAGCACAAGCCACATTTGTGCAGAGGTCCACTGGAAAAATGTGAAATTGCTGGATCAATAGTTTACCATCAATTACATGTTCAAAAACAGAAGTCAGCAGTATGATACAATTATACGACTAGTAGAGAAAAATACAGGATGACTCCTGCCAACAGAAAGACACATACAGTAATAGATGTTATCTCACTGCCATGTCTTTGTCTTTTAACCTTTCCTGCCAGGAATGACACAGGAGTATTTGTGTCCGATATTGTGAAAGGAGGTTTGGTGGACACAGACGGCCAGCTGATGCAGGGCGATCAGATCCTGTCAGTCAATGGTGAGGATGTCAGGTCGACCACACAGGAGGCCATGGCTGCACTACTCAAGGTACATCTATCGCATTGGCCCTCAGAAGGAAGCGTAGTCAGTGAATGACACGTCTGCTTTAAACTGTGTCGGGTGACTAAATCAAAAATGATGCGCTTTGTGTTGCAGTGCTGTGTGGGGCCTATAAAAATGGAAGTAGGGAGGTTTAAGGCAGGCCCCTTCCACTCTGAAAGAAGGCTGTCTCAAAGTAGCCAGGTACTGTAATCTCACATCTTTCAAGGATAACATTCTAATGTTGACTAGAAACCGCTCTTATCTAGTTCTTGAAAACAACAAAACAAAGGAAGTAACAGCACTGAACCTCTTTGTTTCAGATGAGTGAAACAGGCAGCTCCAAGGTGGCCTCTCAGTCATGTTCAGACTCTGGAAACCTTCCCGATGACCCCGACAAACTAAGTCTGGATTGTAAGTATCCTCAGAACTCATTTTAATTCACAAAGCATATGAGTTAGGCAGCCATAGGGGAAATGTAAATTGTGGACAAGGCATTCTAACATTTTGCATGTTTGCTTCCTTACAGCTCCAGAGCACCAGGACACCAGAACAGTCGAGTTCACTAAAGGTCCCACTGATTCTCTGGGGATCAGTATAGCAGGCGGCGTGGGCAGCCCTCTGGGTGATATACCCATCTTTATTGCCATGATGAATCCCGTCGGCGTGGCTGCTCAGACCCAGAAACTCAAGGTACGAGATTTACACCTCCCTCTCAGTAACCTTTATCTGGCTTCCAGCAGAATACAAAACTGAGGGTTTTTTTGCATACCAATAATTCTTGTGTGGGATTTAATGTGAATCTCAATTCTTGACGGCACTGTCATTCCCACTCACTTTATGCAGTTTGTGAATGTTAAATCCCCCCAAAGGTCAAGAGCCTTCAGCTTTTAGCAGTGACCTTCGCAGTTAAATGACAATTGTAGCTCTGTGTGACGCAGACTGGAGGAGGACAATAGCCATTGCTAACATGGATAATAAATCTCCCACTCCTGCATTCAGATCATTAAGCCCTCAGAAGGGCTTGTTGAAATGAATAGGGGGAAATCTTGAATAGTATATTCATGCTGCTTTATCTTTTCAGCCAGAATGAGAGATGAGAATGCTACATAATGAAATTACTCGGCTGAACGCAAGCATAGTTTTGCTTTTGTATGGCGCGGTGAATTAAAATTTCAAATCGTATTAGCCAGCGTCTCACATCCTGTTATCATGCAGGCTTCTCCAGACTTTGTGAAGTAACACTGAAATCATAGAAACCGCATAAGAGCACTTCTACAAGCTTTTAAAAAGTGGTACTGCTGTGGTGATACATATTCATGCTGGTTTTAGGGAGTAAGAAAAACATTTGAGAGTTTTCATTATTTAAAATAGGTCATAGAGCCAACTTTTCTCACTTTTCCAGATTGGGGACCGCCTTGTCAGTATCTGTGGAACCTCTGCTGAAGGCATGAGCCACTCACAGGCTGTCACTCTGCTCAAGAACGCCACGGGCACAATACAGCTGCAGGTCGAAAAAAGCACACACATACACTTGTTTTCTCACCCTTTCTGTTCTTATTAAATAAACCCGCAGACACAGTTAGATAATCTGCAGCTGAACATGTACTGTATTCTTTACTTTATCTGTGTACAACGTTTTCTCCTGAAAAGAACAGTCGAAGGCTGCCAGCGGCAGACTTTGAAGTACCATAGAACTTGTTTCCCTCATCCAGCACTACTACCATGCTATCAGTCTTTATCTTGCAAGCCTACCACAAGATAAAGACTTGGTTGTACATGTGTGTGTGTTGTGTGTGTGTGTTTTCATGCACGTGTAGGTCGTAGCGGGCGGAGACACCACCGTGACGGGTCCATCTCAGGATCAGGCAGCTGGAGCTCTTACACCCAGCTGCATCTTCCAGGATGACCTCGGGTATGAACCGGTTGTTACACAGAAAGAACATTTTTGCTGTGTTGTGACATCCACCTTACCCCTATAATGTCAGTCTGTCTAAGGGACTGTATGAAAATTATTAGCGGGGGTCACAAAAT
This sequence comes from Macquaria ambigua, assembly GCA_008360985.2. Lineage (NCBI taxonomy): Eukaryota > Metazoa > Chordata > Actinopteri > Centrarchiformes > Percichthyidae > Macquaria > Macquaria ambigua. Next base: position 812,103 of record VMKM01000046.1, read on the forward strand.
GGGGAGGGTTATGTGTTTTTTCTTTTTACTGAAGGGGATGTAGTCTAAAGTTTTTGGATGAGCAGGACAGGGTCTTTTAAAAGTTTTTAAAAAAATCAACCTTCCCTTGAGTTCATTCAGTCACTGAGAGTGGCTGGAATATTTGGTAAACAGGACTCATTATTCTGTTCACCATCATTTTTAATGTGCAGTCTGGTGTATATTATGAGAATTATTGTTCCCCTAACATTCTAAGTTTTAAATGGGGGGATCTGTGACACTTTTATTAATGCTGGGGAGGGCCTTGCCTTTTCAAAAATTGGAGCCATGAGGTTCAGCCCCCCCTCCCCACCCCAATAATTTCCATACAGTCCCTAACTGTCTCCGTCTTTCCATCAGCCCTCCTCAGTATAAGACCATCACTCTTGGAAGAGGACCAGACGGACTGGGTTTTAGTATAGTCGGAGGGTACGGCAGCCCCCATGGAGACTTGCCGATCTATGTTAAAACAGTATTTGGAAAGGTAAGTGGCAAAATGCTCCATTTTGTATTTGCAGTGTTGACAAATTGTGGGTTATTAATCAAAACTCTATTTGCATACGTGTGTGTGTGTGTGTGCTTAGGGGGCAGCAGCTGAGGATGGCCGTCTGAAGAGAGGAGACCAGATAATTGCCGTCAACGGGCAGACTCTGGAGGGCGTCACTCACGAAGAAGCCGTCGGCATCCTGAAAAGGACCAAAGGAACCGTCACGCTCACTGTGTTATCATAGACACACATATGCAAACACTCACAAACACACACCCTATTTACACTACTTACACCCAAAGTTAAACCACGTCTATGAAGGCTGAAACTTTAAAGTAGGTGTGATGCCACGTCTATCAGTAGGAGAACTCACACCAGCAATATTTCACAACTAGTAGGTTGTGCTAAAATCACCAGACGTTCACCTGTGAAAATATGCACACTGAAATATGAACAACCATACACTGATAATCATGAAGAAGCTTATTGCTCAATGTAGCTTTGAACACTGTGATCCACATAAGCCTACTGCAAGTAGACTTATGTATTGCTCCAAAAATAGTATGCAAAGTAGATATATGAATCCATACATAGTTTTAATTAGTTGTTATAAGAATTTCAATGAGGTTGTAAATAGTATTAGAAACATAGCTCAACTCATTTGCATTCCATGGCTCTGGTATGAAGTATTCACTGAGCATTGGGGCTCCAGTATTTTGCTGTTTCCTATATTGAAATGAATGGATTGTGAGATCAGTATTTTCAGGAGTATTTTACAACCGAGAGCACCCCAGAGTAATATCAGAATATTTCTACAGAGGAGAGACCTATTTTTCAAGGTTTTTTACAGTCTGGGGTCTACTTATAGGGGTGACCTCCCACTAAATTCAGAGCATGAAACAGCATGAAAACACCCTTGAGGCAATTAACAGATTAGCAGGATGTAGCTAATGGCTATATTAGCTGATTATAGCACTGTTTGTCTTTTACGTTGCACTGCTGTTGGCAATTTGTCATACTGATTTTCCTGCAAAGGCTGATGCTGCTGTTAGTGATGTTAATCAACATATCATAAAGTCACTGTTGTTTTAGCAAAAGTGGCCAAGAGAGCATTTTTTAAGTGCTGAAGGCTAGAAGTCTGATATTGTAAATATACAGTGTATTAACACTTCCCTGAAGAGAAAGATGTGAAATCCTTGATGTCTCGGTCCTTAAACTAAGAGGCGTGGTTTGAGTGCACACTTGACTAGATGAGGAATTGTGTGTGTGTGTGTGTGTGTGTGTGTATGACCTGACTTATAGTGCTGCTACAGCCGATATATAAGGTATTATGTCACAGTATTTGGATTTTTTTGAAGTATTGATTAATGTACACTCCATGAAAGTGCACAGAACAGTAAATGACCTGCTATCTTGGTTGGAATGGACGAGTGGTTCTTCCTAAGTGTTTAACTTGTCAGATGATTATATAATGGACCTGAGCTCATCTTGACGTCATTATTTACCCAAAACAAAGTCATCTAGTGTGTAGTTTCCGAAGTCATTAGGCATGTGTTTTGTGGTCTAGTTTCAGAGAAAGTTGTCTCTTCTCTGTCTTATCACCTTAAATACGTGGCTCTAGTACTGTTAATGTGACAGTATTGAATTTATTCACACTGAATTAAATAAAAGTGACCTTTGGATTCAATCAGTGTGTTGTCTTGTACTTTATTGGTCCTTGTTTGCCCTAAAGCAGACAGCATTCTTATTTCAACATCCTCTTTCTTACAATAAATGACAAAAATACGAGTTAAAACACGATAATGATGATGATAAATGATGATGATAATAGTAGCTCAGCATTGTGAAATGCAGGGCAACTTTCCAAGTGCACCAGCTGTTAGTCAATCTAACTGCTCCTTACTGAATGCTTGGGTTATTGTACATTATACATCATATCTGCCATACATCACCTAAATACATTTTCTATCCTGGAGATAAAAGCAATTTACTGTCGCCAGAGGTCACATTTAAATGAAAGGCGAACGGATCTAAATCAGAAGCTAAAACATGTTGAAATGCACATGAACAAAGATTTATAGATATGGGATAATACAGCCATGTGGAACAGCATGCATGGTCTTGTTTGAATAGACTCTGTTGTCACTTGAGACTTAATAAAGCCTGGATAGAGAGCGACAGAGCTCTCCATTAAAATATGGCATCCCATCTGTCTGTACACTGACAAGCACAGCTGCTTCACAGCCTGTCACATGGTTTGTGTGGAGTCCTATGCATGAAGCCCATTTCTTGGGGGCTACCAATTAATCACACAGTCACGCAAGACCTTTGAAGTCCTTCGCCTAATGAGGCCTGGGGTTTGTTCGGATTCAGTGGGCTGTTAGAGAAGAACACTGTAGTGCTTTTATAGTAGAAGTACATGCTCAGCTGTTGGGTGACTCCTTCACCCTGAGGTCAAGACCCAACGCAGTTACCTGCAGCTGCTGCTAGCTAAACCACAAGCTAGCTAGCGTCTGCGTTTGACAGCTGAGCTTTCCTCAAAAGCACCTGTTGTTTTAATGGCCCCAGTGGGTTTAGAGGTTACCCAGCCTCCCTCCAGGTTCAGGAGACGCTGGTTGGTTTACCTAGGGCTTGTCTGCACAAAAGCCTTTTAGATGTGAGATCAGATGTTGCCGCTGCGTCATGCTTGGCTTGAATGTGGGCAAATGGTGTAGCGTTTCCGCGACAATGGCACCAAAGCTAAATCACTTTAAAGGACAGAATTATCAGGATGTCAGTACATTTTCATAGGATTTTCCCATGACCAAGACTTCCTTCTTGACCTCATTATCAAGAGTCATAACAAAGACACTTTTTATGTCCTGTTGCATACAAAATGTCAACTCCATAACTAATGCGTTTGACCCTGCAGCTTTAGATGCAGCCCGTGAAATAAGCTTGTCGCCGCCTGTTCAAATATTTCAGAGCTCAGTATCACCATGACTCATGCTAGCTCCGCACTGGCTATCAACAGGTTAAGCAAACAGAAACCTATAGTTGATGATTGGACCATGATGACTCCGCAAACATCCCTAATGGGTTACCATCATGCCGGTTTAACTGCTAAAAGGGGTTTTGCTCAATTTGTTTGATTGTCAGAGGGCAAATAGGGACAAGGTGGTAGAAATAATTTGAATCATGACAGTCAAAGCAGATTTTGCTTATTCATACTTGCTGCTGCAGCTCCCTCCACCACCCCACCCTCCTCCTCATGTGGTATTTTGTATTGTTGATTTGGCTGAGATTAATGTTCTGTATAGCCATTTGCTGCAAATGTCAATTCCTTGACACAAGTTTCTCTGACGGAAGAGTGCACTGACTTTTGTGATGCCCTGACTTTTTGCCTAGCGCCACCAGCAGATTTACATTTTTGGTTTTTGGTGACAACTATTGGATGGATTGCCATGGCATTTGATACAGATATTCATGGTGCCCAAAGGATGAACCCTAAAGACTTTGGTGATCCCCTCACTTTTCCTGTACCGCCACCAGCAGGTCAACGTTTTCACTTATCCTGATAAATATAGTGAAATATCTCTACATCTACTGGATGGATTAGTACAACATTTTGTACATTCATGGACCCCATTGGGTGAAGCCCAATGACTTTGGTGATCCCCTGACCAGTCCTCTAGCACCACCATGAGGTTCACAATTTTTGTTTTTTAGGTAAATCTCAACACCAACTGGATTGCCATGATTTTTTTTACATACATTCATGTCCCCCTCTGGGTGAATTGTAATCACTTTGCTGATCCTGTGACTTTTCATCTAGCGCCATAATCAGGTCAAATTTTTAATTTGTCCGATACTTTGGTTTATGATCAAATACCCGCAAAACTAATGAGATTCCCTTCAGCCACAGCTGTACTTGGTGTACAGTGCTAATTAGCAAACATGAGAATGCTAACATGCTAAACTAAAATGGCGAACATTATACCTGCTAAACATCAGCATGTTACTATTGTCACTGTGAGCTTATTGCCATTCTAGCATTAGCATTTAGCTGTGCCTATAAGCACAGGCTCTGCCAGCATTGCTGTAGCCTGTCTTGTTCAAAACTGGCAGCTCACATTGGCAAGTTCTCACTTGACAGTACGAAAGTGAGTATTTGTACAACAGCCAGTATTTATTTGTTTTTCTATCAAGTGTTAAAAACCATTTTGCCAATCTCAAACCTGCCCTGACATATCAAACTGGCACGAGGACGCATACAAGCTTTGAGCAGACACGCTTGGTTAAACATCATTCATCTCCCGAGTACCTGATCAGCCTCATGGACTCTTCAACGTCATGGAAAAGAGTCTGCTATCTTTTGCATGAATCAAACAGCACCTTTACATGGTGAGTGTCTTTTTTTGTCTTGGAGAACAGAGGGTCTTAAAAGGTCATCTTTCCCAGCCTGCCCTCACAATGATGCGCTCTTGCATACACAAACTAGCAAACATAATTAAATTTCCACTGCGGCAGTGGTGTAAAATGTCTGCTCGATGAACACACTGCTCTACAAGAAGACTTTCCTTTCACGAGCTTTGAAGAAAAGAGCTCCACAAAAAGGTTTCTGAGGCAATCATTTGACCTTTCTGCAGGTTGACTCTGTTGCCTCGAGGCTTTACCTGGCTGTCAAAAAGATTAGCACATCACAGGCAGGTACAATCCTCTGCATTGTTTGAGTCAGCAGACATTAGTTGCTCTTTAACAGTCCTTCCTCTCAACACAATGGTGTAACTGCAGACAAATTGGGTGGTGTTTGGTGGTGACAACAGAATCTATCCACTGGAGACAAACATGTACGTTGCCAAGAAAGTTCATATCAATGAACATTTCTATTTTTAATTGACGTACTGCAAATCAGTATCATTAAATGGCTAATAAACATTGGAATGTGAGGAAGCTACTTATTATGCCAGTTTCTTGTTTTTATAAGATTAGTATGTATAATTAAACTTTATTGAAGTAATGATTAATGACAACCACAGACAATGAGTCCAAACCTTAAGGGAAATATTACCTAAGACTGATAAACAAGTCGTGTGACTCTGGGAATGAGGAATTATTGATGGTAGAATTATTAGGGAGCGAGACAAAAAAACCTTTGCATGACAAATTTTATCCAGCACTGCATATATGGCATTTATAGTTTTACATATCTCACTCTGGTGTCTTGTTTCCAGAGCAAACAAAAATATATATAACTATCCTCCTTTATTTAGATGGTAACAATTATATTTTTCTGAGTAAACAGTCAAGATACAAACAAACACATACTTTCCCTCTTCTCCATAACCCGAAATTATGCCAGAGTCATACTTTGCAAGCAGGAAGCCGGATGTTATCATGATTTACAGTGGGGTTTGTCTCATTACAAGGATAGCTACAGCTCAGCACACAGTCTTGCCTTCCTGTTAGAATAAAGCTGGGAGTTAACCAAGGCAGCGATGACATCATGCAAGATCCGATTTCCACCTCACCTTCGGTGTGTTTGCACAAAGTGGAGTGTGAAGGCTGAGGATCGTGTTTACACAGACAGCAGAGCACATGCTCAATAAGGGAACACCAAACACTAACATTAAATGTTTGGTGTTGAGCCCTGAACTGCAGTTATTACGTGTTAGCAATACAAACAGTCTACTCAGCTTAGACTCTAACAACACAGCAGACAAGACAGCTTTTAATGACCCATCTCATACAGTAAACTACACTCTATCTCTGTCTGACCGTCCGCCTGATAACAGGAAGCTACTCCACCGTAAGGCCACTGCTTGTCTTAAACACACCTTGCGTGTTTCTCTTGGTATGTTTGCATTTCAGTTACAGCTTCAAATTACATCACTGGGGCTGAGGCCTGATAAGGCAGAGCATGTAATCATGGTTTTATGAGCTGTGTGTAAAGTAATGCGGTGACACAGCCGCTGGGAAATGTTTGCAGAGTTGAGGGTGGAAGAGTCACCTGTGTTTGCATGTGAGAGGTGCACATGTCTGACCTTGTGGAAGGATGCGGCTGCAGGGCTGTTGAACCAGCATTCAGGGACAGAAAACACAGACATAGACAAAGGACAGCGTGACATCAAATGATGCATGCCAAGTATCGTTCCCTCATTTTAATACAAATAGGCTAAATACCTCATTTAACTTCACATGTTATTAGAACATAGTCCTGAAGTGTTTTTAACTGAAAAAAAAAACAAGATTAACAGTCTGCAGCCATGCTAGCAGCTCTATGAGGCTGAGGCACAGCGGTGCTTTGAGCTACATGCTAATGTCAGCATGCTAACATGCTCACAATGACAATACTATCATGCGGATGTTTATCAGGTATAAGTTTACCATCTTCACCATCTTAGCGGGCGTTCAGACTGAAAACACCCCTGCATTAAAACAGATGATTGCCAGGTTAACAGTAGAAAGACTCACATATGTAATCTGTTAAGAATGTGTGCTTGCACATATTTTATTGGCCACCGCAGTGCCTTGACGGATGTCGTCGTTTTTCAGTTTGACAAAAGTTGAGCCAGGTTTAGGTTTTTCTGGACGACTGTGATTTTTGCCAGCAGATTTTTCCCTGCTGCGTCATTGGACTGGATTTAGTTTAGCGCATTAGCATGCAACAACACAAAGTACAGTTGAGGCTGATGGGAATGTCATCCGTTTTGCAAGTATTGGTAATAAACCAATGTATGGGACAAATTAAAATGTTGACCTGATGGTGGCGCTGGAGGGAAAGTCAGGGGATCATCAAAGTTATTACAATTCATTCTGTATGGTACCTGAATGTACAGTGAAATTTCGTGGCAATCCATTCAATAGTTGTTGAGACATTTCACTAAAAAACAAAAATGTCAACCTCATGATGGTACTAGAAGAAAGCTCTGGGGATCACCAAAGTCAATAGTCCTCATCCTCTGGGGGCTATGAATGTCTGTACAAAATTTTATGGCAATCCATCCAATAGCTGTCGATATATTGATGTGAACCAAAGTGGTGCAAAAACTGACAGACAGACGCTGCCGTATAGAGCCATGCCACTAGTGTGGCTAAAAAACACAGTACTGTCACATACATACAACAAAGATCTAGCAAGCACACTGCAATGTGCTTGTTCCACATGTGTTAATGGTATTATTGACTGCCATCTCTCTGCATTGCTGGTTTAAAAACAAAGGCATCCTATTGATTTTAAGGCAGGATGGAAAAATGAGCCGGTGATGAAAGCCCATTTACGCCTCCGGCCCTCGCTGCTATTTGAGCCCATTTTCCATCTTCGTTCAGCAAACCTGCCTGTGCCATTACACTGAAACAAGTGTCAAATTAAATGACGCACCATAAATAACCTTTTTCTGAAAGTGCTACTTGCTCAGGCTTTGACTTGAATGTCTTACTTTTGATTCATGCCAAGCTCCCTTTATTATTCTGAGGATGACATTTTTAGAGCCCCTGCTATCAACCCCAGAATTATGACACAGGCTTTAACCCTTATTTAAGACTGGGTTACAATTGTTGTGAATTTTAAAGTGTGGTGGGGGGGTGAGACACATGTCATCTGGAGCTATAAATCCTTGAAAAAAATAGAAAATTGTTCTGTCATATTCAAGCCTGTTGTCCCAGAGAGCTTTCTGCAGTCTTTGATCTGGCATGTTACCAAGTCATTACTTGCATCATGGAGCCATTATCTCACCTTAACCTATAATTGTCATTATACTGTAACAAAGGCTTGATAAAGTCATAAATCCAGCCTCTGTGGAATTACTCTATTATTATCATCTGATCTGTTGAATAATGCTGCAGTGATGGCTTGAAGATGCCAAACAAGAATGGTGAGATGTAATGTTGGGATTTTGAGGACATTCTTGCAAGGTTACATTCTCAGACAGACCCATAAATAGTAAGAAAAAAACAAAAACAAAAAGGTGGAGGTCTGGACCTAACAATCAAGTTCCCACAGTTGAAGGAAGCCCTAAAAGTGCTTATTTAAACCAAGTTGTGCCATTTAATTTAGCCAGAATACAGTTGTGTTTCAATGGCATATTAGCAAGTTTGGTTGTAAACAACATGTAGTGCATGAAGTGTGCATTAAGGAGAGACTGCTTCAAAATGCATTACAAGTTTTAAAAGGATCTTAGTTATGAAGCTCAAAAAAAGGTCTAAATTGCAATGGTGACTTCCAACAATGTGTTTTCCTTTTTTTATCCAACAGCAGTAATAAATTAAGCTGTTCTGTGGCAAAACATGACGCTGCTGTGGCAGTACTTAAGGTGCCACACTTTAAACCCAGCTCTCCTGCTCCTCTGCTTGATTTATGAGGACTTCCACTTGCCTGTAAAGGAGACCACAGCAGGCAGAACGCAGACCTCAGCAGTGCTTTAAAACATGTTTACATGCCCCTGACCAGGTGAATGCATCACCGTGCTGTTAAAGTGTTTGCTGCCACTGCACATTGTTCCTTTTCCTCAAGATCACAGATGCCAGATAAATCTGTTGGGGTCACTGTTTTTTGTTTTTTTTAACTTCCTGAGCAGATTTCAAGCTTTAAACAGGTGTAACCATGTCCTCTGGTCATCGTAAAATCAGGCAAAGAGAGAACAGAAACATGTCTCTCCTGCACAATCTTTCATCTACCCTGCTGCCATCTAGTCAAAACAAATGAAAAGACAACAGCTAAAGGTGCACCCATGGGTAACTCTCAGACTGGATTCCACTGATGGCTATCTGACATGCAAGAAATGCAACTGGGTGACAATGTTGCATGTCCTCTAAATGATAAGAACACGTGCTTGAGTCTGGCCTATTCTGCAAATGCACCTGAGGGGAAAAGATTTTACAGAGCTCTTAAAGATGTATGAAACGGGAATTAGCTTTTGCATGGCGAGAACATGGAACAGCAATGATTGGAATTTTAAAAATGAACACCTGTCACACCTACACAAAGTCAAACACTATATAAAACATACTGCAGTGTGTGTATACATGCTTATGTCTCCAAACCTTGTAGGAATTACATTTGGCCTTGAGAGAAACTGTTCATATGCAGCTATTTTGCATTAGCATTGTACGCCGTTGCAAAATGCATATGAACAGTTTCTCTCAAGGCCAAATGGCAATCTGTCCCAATAAATGCCCTTCAGCTACTTACGAAGCACTCTAAGTTGTTTGATGAAGAGTGGAATCACTGACAGAAAATGTCAGAAGCAAAAGAGAGCACACAAGTGTCAGCAGCCTACAAGTTATCCATCACACCAAAGCTGTAGGGTGTTCAAGGAAAAACTTGCCATCAGACTTGCAAGAACCTGTTATTTGCAAGCAGCCAAACTGATTTATGCGCTCTTCATATGTTGCTATGCTATGTTGAGTTAGGTTCCTACAGGCAAATCAAGGGACAGAGGCGTCACCATTCATCATCATTTACTACAAGACAATCTGATTAATTGTGGCTAAAATGCTACCTTGCTTGGAGGATTTATTTAATGACTTCCAGGGCGAATACAGACATTGGCCCAGTCAATGGTGTTGTTGTGAAAGTAATAAACTCAGCACATTTTCTGTTTGTTGTTAGGCACAGAAAGTGAGCTGCCAACAGACATGACTGCAGGGCCGAACTAACACATGACATCATTAGCAGACGCTTCCACATGACTTGACAGGTTTCATTTCACCACAGCAAAGCCATCCACATGCATTTACACCCTGTTGTAATTACAGGAATAATGTATTGTCACAGATGCCCTGCTGTTTTCAAGCCTTTGAAGATCAATGCACCAATTTCTCCAGAATGTAACGTGTTTTAAAGGATAGAAAAAAACTGCAGAGCATGACTGTCATCACATCTTTCAAAGATTTCAAAGACAGTTTCGCTAGTGGTTTCTAGTCATGCCTTTCAGGCAGACTAGAAAAAGAGAAATGAACACGATGAGTCAGACCACTCCAGAGGGCTACACACCTTGTTGCAAATTTATGTCAAGGAATGAGCGTTCCTCTTATGCTAACATCCACACTAATATGTTTTCATTTTAAAATGGTGTTTTAAAACGAAAACGATCTCCATCCACACAAGCATTTTAGCACTGTTTCTTCATCTATACTACACGCCTGAAAACAAAACATCATAACAAACCACTCAAATAATAGCTTACCTCCTGTGCATGTAGGCAGAATTAGCATTATAAAATAAAGAATCTAACTGCCGCTGCTAGCATAGACAACAAGATCAGCAACACCTGTAATTCTTTATCCATGTTGAATTAACCGCTGGTAGTCAAGGCTGATGTTGTTTTGTTTTCTTACGGAAAAGGGTCACGTGATAGGGGCGTGAAGAATCGGCGAAGGACACGTCGTGACTGATAAGACCCAATCGGGAAGCAAACGTGGGTGTCTGCGTCATCGCTTTTAAAAGTCTCTGTTTCTGCCCGTCCACACTAAAACGCAATCCCGGAGTTTTCAAACTAAAACAGGGTCAGCAGCGTTTTCACAAGTCTCTGTTTTAAGGGTTCAAAAATACCGGAGTAGTGTGGATGCTAGGCGTAAAGTTATGCGTTTTAAAATGGAAACGTATTAGTGTGGATGTAGCCTTAGTAATGACTTTTGGTTTACATAATGGGTTGTCTTTAGTGTTGTGTGAGTCTGCAAAGCTCATCTTTTTTCAGGTAAATACCAACATGCCCAGGGACGAGTCTTCTTTGTATTTCAAGCCATTTAACTCCAATTCAATCAGCGTTCAAAAGATGCCTTTTATTCATCTCCTTTGACTGTTGAGGTGGAAACATTGCAACAATTTAACAAATGCAGGCAGTTAATTAAATGTGCAAAATGTTTGGTTCTCAGTGGTAATCTAAATAAAGCTGTATGCATTTGTTTAGCACAGAAAAACTTCAATGCAATAAGAAAATATCAGATCTACAAAACCCCATTATGTATGCAGAGGCAACCTCCACATTATATACAAATAACCCTTACCAAACATTTATAGTGCTGTCATCTGAAGATGGAATGTCAGCATCACTACAACAAAAGAGAAATATTTTTGCAAAGCCTTGCAGCCATGCATCTATCCTCCCACTGTTTTCAGAAGTGGGCTATGGTGGAATCCCTGCTATGTTGCGTTGCTTGCCAAGATCCGGAGACTCCCCATGAATTTCATCTTCCAGCACTTCATAAAGAAAGAGCTAGTAGTTGCAATTCATTAATGTTCATGTTACATATTGAATTTCTGAAGTAATTTTAACATTAAAAGAAATCATACTGTTATATGCTGTTAAATGACTGTAAGGATCAAGAAAATCCAAAGACAGCAGCACGCTTAATAAATGATGGAAAAAGCTTTTATTTTGTAAAATTGTCTTTGCTTTATTCCTCTGAGGTTAAACCTCTCGAGAATAAAACTCGAGCATGCAGGTTCATCTAAGCTCCCCCACGTTTCAAAATTCTAAATAAAATCTGGTATTTGAAAAAACAAAAAACAAACAAAAGGTGGTCACATTCGCCATTCAGTGCCAAAAAAGACCACCCCTGAACAGAGACAATGTTATAATGTACCCCCCTGTATATGACCACTTGATGTTGACATCCAAGCATGGTCCATTCACCTAAGGAGGCTGTGAGATTCAGTTGAAAGCTCCAGAAAAAGCTAGTAAGTGGACCACAAGTTAAGAATATTTCATCACAGAGAACTGAAGCAGTAAATGGGAGTCATGGTAGTGCATTGGTAGCATCATTTCTCTTTGATGTCGTCATTCGCTGGATCTCTGTAAGGTTCTAATAATGTATGTATCTATGTAAGTGGGAATGGATGAGGAAATGTTCCCGAAAGCCATTAGCAGAGTAATTCACAACTGAATGGTTTCACAGTTTTACAGGCCTGGAAATCTTTCTTGCTCTTCCAGCACTTTTACCCTTACAGCACTCTGCATGATCATTTGTCTTCATTAGTCTCTTAGCAAGTACAACACCCTCACCTATGTGGCCGCAGCACTCAGAGAAGGTGGGGGCAGAGCATCTAGCTATCCAATTGCATAAGCAGACAAGCTGTCAGTGAGTAGTGAACCAGTGATTCAAGTGATGATCTGTGCAGAGGCAATCATTAACGCCAGCGGCAGTTGCTGCGCTGTGTGTTTTAAAGCTGATGTCACCTTGGCCGGCCTGTACTGTACTATTGACTACATGGCTTAACACCAACCCTGCATTTGAGAACTTTCACAAATACAAAAACCCACCAAAACTGTATCATAAAAAAGTATCTGTACCACTGGTGATTAAAAGAAGACAGTAGGTGAGCCGCGTCACTGTAATACACTGCTGTAACCCCTCCCTGACAACAGCAGTCTCCTGAGTCCTATCAGTAACAGCCTGCTAAGAGGCTTTACTCCCCCCAGCACAAAGAGCTGTCTGTTAGGCCAGGGAGGCATCCCAGGAGTCAGAAGAGACAGGTGGCTATCCCCACAGGGTATGTATGTGGGGGCTGGGAGGCTGAATGTTGGAGTAATCAGAGACAAGTCAAGACAAAAGCATGGTATTATTTCAGCGGTGTGCGTTTCCAACTGTTGAATGTTTGGTGGAGAGGAACACCACAGCAAATGTAAAAAAAATAAAAGTTTTTTTTTTCCATCTCAAATGTCTATACCTGCAGCCTGGACACATGTTAAAAGTGAAAAGCATTAAAATGTTCTGAATGCCTTTGGATTAGGGACTGTACAAAAATTATTTGTGGGGTGGGGTTGTGTAATTGGATGGGGGGGGGTGTTTTTATTTATATTTTATTTTAGCCTTCCCTTGCAAGATTTTATTGCAAGAAAAAAAAGGATCAAACACTACAAATAAATGGTGGCTTTTGTGTGTGCAGTGGGTCATAGCTTGTAGGGCCAATATGTCGGTTGTGACAAAGGATGTTGGATATGGGTGATTAAACATTATCTCTACCAACAGTCGCTCCTAACTTCACAAAATGAAAAAGAAACGTTAAATGCATTCATATACTGTATAGTGGTAATTCAAGTTCAGCGTGACACACTGGGCCCAGTTCACTCATTCGGTGGCAGTAATAACTGTTTGCTTATCATCATTTTATTCAAAAATAGAGTGACTAGAATATTCACCATTTTGTTATGCTACCCATACATTTGACAATTGCTAACTAAATTTTTAATGCACGATTGTTGACTGTGAGAAAATGATTGTTCCATTAAGATATTTTGGTTTACATTGTAACATCTTCAATTATTTCTGCTATGTCTTTAGTTAATGATGAATAATAAAATAATAATAAATAAATAATAAATAAATAATTTGACATATTAGTGAGAGGGTGTTGCAGTTTCTTTCAAGTCAAGGGGAGGGTCCAAACAAAATATTCATAACTCTCAGAAGGGCCTTGCCTTTTAGAAAAAAACAGACATAAAGTTCATCCCCCTCCCCACCCCAATAATTTTTGTACAGCCCCTAACATGAATAGATGCTTTTATGAACATTTAAAAACCAAGGCCTTTGATTCACTGTCTTTGAATCCTTTAAGGTGATGACAAATGTGGATATGGTTCTCAAATCAACATGAGGAAACTCTATCCAACTGTTCCTCCAAATGTTACATCCTGACTCTAAATGACTCTTTTCTTTTGCATGCTAACTTTCAGGTGGATGGGGCCTGATGGTAATTCAAACCTTCCACAATTACACTGGCGCAGTGAAGACCATCCAAATCCTGCTCAAGTAGAAATGATCTTGTGTTTTCATTGAAGCTCCGGATTTGAATGGTCCAAGGAAACCTTGCCAGTTTTGCATCCTAATCCCACCAGATATTAGAGGTCCTTTTACCTCTTAAGCCAAAGCACTTGAGCGAAATCTTCTAGGTCGTGTTACACCAGTTTTGAGATGCAGAGGAGGGTTTTAGTGGCAGGTTTTGAGGTTTGAACTTGGATGGCCCTGGGAACCTTTGTTTCACCAATCAGTGCTACCAGGCAGAAAAAGAGGATTTTATTTATTTATCAGCATAACTGGACAGCGAATCCCAATTTGCGCCACATTTTAGCACATCAGGGCTGAAGGGACTAACAAGAACTGCTTTGTCTGTTTGTCAGCGTGGAATCAAACTGGGTTTGCTGTAATACCCATCATGTTGCTCAGATAGAAACATTCAGAAGACTGAGAATAAGCGGAAATACAATGTGGGCTCAGGTGGAATTAATCTATGATACAAAAACCAGATGACAGCTAAGAATGTGTTATGACTATCAATTGTAATAATTGGCACAAAAATGGTAATATGTGATTAATTACCAAGCTGTAAGTTCTTACTTTTGCAAGGACATTAAAAATCACAAATAATTTCACAACAGGACATCAGACAACTAGCACTGACTACTACAGTGCCATGTGAGGACCATGGGAGGGTCTTGCCTTGCAGGACAGTTATGGGGGAGTGCGCTATTTGTTTCTTTCCCAAGAGGATCACATCTCTTTCCCAGGAATGATGACAGTTTATGAGAGAGTGCAGACAGAACGATTGGGAAAATGGAATCCCATAGTGACAAGAAAGCTGCGATACTCTTGTGTACAGCAGTGAAGATAGAAGAGCAAATTCAAAAAAAAGATCCAGAAGGGGCAGAAAATAACAGATTGAAGGAAGGACTGCCCAGTCTTGTTCTGATTGAAGAGCTTGAGGCAACAGTAACTGAATTATGAAATTCCTCAGCAGAATTCTTTATGAGCCTTGTAAAAAAAGAAAGGAGGAAATATACTTGGAGTAAACACAACAAACATGATCTATGACAGCTATTTCTTTCCTACTGGCAGTATTTCACAGAAAATGTTGTGTGTCTTTTCAAGTGAAACAAAGCTGGCTCACATGTGGACAAATGCAAACATGCACCAGTTAAGATAATAAAATAATACAATTCTGAAAAAAAACTCAAGTCAAAAGAACACAAACTTGACCTAATATCTAGCAGATTGGTGGAATATCCAAACGACTTCACCACAAAGCCATCAGATCAACGTTTCCTGACCTCCATGGGTCAATCAATTGTAATGCTTTCCTGTTGACCCCAAACTGCCCTCATTTGACCTGAATGAGTGTCCAGGGAAGTACAAAGCAGTCATCCACAGGGAAACATTTTGGTCAACTGTGTTTGCTAACCAAGGGGTAGCCTCAGCTCTGCTCCTTTAATGACACAGGGGTCATCTTGTTGCCAGGGAACACAAGAACACAAGATTTTTGACCTTTTGGCTTCATGTTGCCTGTTGCTGGGAGGGTTTCTCATGCACATTGTTTAAAACCAGCAATGAAATAATCAATGTGAGAATATCTTAATAGGCTGTTTGTGTCCATTTTTGATCCCATTACTGTCTTGTTTCACATAAATCAAATGCATGGACACGGCTGTCCCAAAGGCAATATAGCTGAAATAATCACATACACTGCAATGCCACAACTTCCGTGAACTTCAAAGCAACCATGATATCACGTATTTCTCTCTGTCTCTTTCATGACTCACAACTTTGCTGTCAGAGAGCAAAGCAAAAGTTCAAAAGCTCTGGCAGGGTCAGTACCTTCTGTAGAAGTCCCTTTGATTCCCAATATAGTCACGGAAAGGCTTCCTGGCCCGGATAGAAAGAGAAAAAGGGAGTGAGAAAAGGGGGGATCAAATGGGATAGAGGTTTGTTTTGTTCTCTCCTCTCTATCTGCTGAAGGTTCCTGGCTGATGTAGCCTGCTGTTTAATCTCAGCTGGCTCCACGGCTCGGGCCTGAACTGGCATGGTCAGGAAAAAGGCACCCAATACAGAGAGGCTTCAAACACAGCCAGGGTGTCAGAGGGTGACTCAACACATACGAGGGTAAAAAGAGCAAGGAATGGAAGATGAGAGAATAGTGGAGGTAACTGAACTAAATGAGGAAGGATATATCTGACTGAAAAGTCTATTTTGTGAATTGGGATGGCTTATATGTAACATTAAAGCTACTTTTCTGATTGAACCTTTACCTGCACTGTTCAGACTGACTAATGATGACTAATTAGCCGATTCTTAGCTCCTAGCATAAAGGGCAGGAAAGGGGAATACATCACAATAGTTGGGAAATATGTTGACTTTAGCGGTGGTCACAGTGAGTAACTGGTTCCACCAGTTTGTGCCTTCAATGGAAAATGATTTCACAACCAGCCATTGATTGCGTCTGCATCACAGCATTATTAAACGAATAGTTATGTTTGGTGGAGTTTTTAAATCAGGAAATACCTTTATACCTTTCCTGTTTTGTCCTTCTTTCTTATATAGTGCGGCTGTGGCTCAGGAGATAGAGCGGGTCATCCACCAATTTCTGGGTTGGCGGTTCGGTCCCCTGCACCTCCTGTCCACGTGTCGAAGTGTCCTTGGGCAAGAAACCCTAAGTTGCCCCTGATGGACAGGCCAGCGCCTTGCATGGCAGCTCCGTTGCCATCAGTGTGTGCGTTCAGTTAGCTACGTGACAGTCACTGGGTGTAAATATTTTGTGATAGCTAATCTCTACGTAAGAACTAGTTTGTGTGGTGCAACCTGTTTTAATTTAGTCATGCATAAATCTCCACATTATATATGTTAGTAAACATGACTAGGTTTGAAGGTGTTCTAAAAAAGTCGAACACTCTTGGTTAAGTTGTTGTAGTTGCCGCTTATGTTCAAAATACAACATTTAGAGGATGACTCCCAAATACTGTGAGGCGACCAATAATGTTTGGAAAAGTATTGTAAGAGTTAAAAGTTAAAGTGTGGAGCTGAACTATAAACAAACCTAGGGTTCACTGAGCCAGTACAACACTTAAGACTGTAGTGATTCAGATGTAATTTGTTACATCCCGTGATATTCCCAAATACTAGAGGAAAAATGGCCCAGAATAGGTCTCATGGGGTGATTTGTAATCTTTATAGCTGTAACTACATCTGATAAATAATCAAGCACTCCTTGTGTTTATGGTGATTAAAAATAACCCCATGTAGCAGCCTGGAGGGTAATATGTTCTCAGGCCGGCCACTTTCTGTATTTGGGTTTCTCAGATGCTTTCTGTGTAATGTTTACAGAAGCTTCCAAAGGGTGTTTTTTTTTTTTCTAAATCTCAGCTGAGCTAATTTATGAGAGCAGAGGGGCGGCCATTGTTAATGTTTAATATTTGCACTGACGGAAACAGTGTGGCGTCTCTTCTGCTGCGTTTGGTAACAGTGGTTCCCAGGAGCAGAGAAGTTTCACGAGGATCTTTGGAAGTGATTCACGGATCCACAGCTTGACAGAAGGCCAACTGACAGCTCTTTCAAGACTTTATCTCCCCAAAACGTGTGTTTTCCTGACATATAAGGTAGACATACTGTATATGACTTCCACTTATGTAATAATCTACTCAGAATGACGTGTTTGCTTGGTCTAAAGTTGAAGGCCATCATCGCATCGGCAGTGCAGAAAATCTCATGTGAAGCACAACATTAGGGTTGTGGCTAACCTTGGCATTCATTAAGTGTTTTTCCTAGACGAAACAAGATATTCATGCTATGGGACAGGCCTTATTAAGTTTTCCACGGCTTCATAAATCTCCCAACATGGACGTCCTCGTGTCTGGAAATGTAATAAGGCTGACACAGTGGATCTAATGTGCTACATCCATCACAAGTATTAGCATGACTGCATAGCACACGGAGCCATCGCAGACATTCATTCTGAAGTCCACCATGTTATGCACAAGACTTAAATTCTCTTTAATACAACAGCAATGTTTATAGAGTTCTCCAGTCTATTTAAAGTTGTTGGAAAACTAATACAACTGTGAAACTAACCAGAGGCCCAGAGAGAGAACGCCTAATTAAACCAGAATGAAGTTACTTGACAGTTGTGTATATTTACTTGGTATCTGTGGTTTCCTGTCTGAGGGGTCCACTGTGTCTCTGGCTCTTTTGATCCCCCCCTAAAACCTACTCCAGTAACCCATATCCTGTATCCTCATTTGGTAGCATGGTGACAGTTTCCCAGATACGAGACGGTATTGGTTTCCCTTCATCTTGTGGCACAGGCCCAATCCCAGTGTCTAATTTGCTAATGGGTCCCTGCTGGAAGCTGCTGTCACGATCGTACATGAGTGTAATTATTTGTGCTCAAGCGAAGTAACTGAGGACTAACTAAGAGAATAAATAAATCATTGTCTTGCACTCTGCTCCCAAACGCAGAGGACTGCAGCTGATTTTCCATTTGTTTGCTTTCCACAAAGCCTGGATGTCATTCACCCTCAGAACAGGGTGACTATAATTGCTGACAGAAGAATTTGACAAACTTTGAGTAACTTCACTTGACTGTAGTGTAAACTGATCGAGGGTTTTCTCTCTTGCTTTCAAAGGGGAACAATTATATGGTAATATGTACTTCGTTTTTGCTTGGAATGAGGAAAAATGTAAGTTTAAACTTGCAGTTGGTGCAAAACGTCCATTTTCTCAACTGTGACTGGATGGTTTGGTAAAAGACAGCACTTGTCTTCACCGCAAAGGCTGTGTCAACTGGTTCTCCCTTTCATGTAGGAAATGTACACTTATAAGGCCAGACAAAGGCCTAAAAGGCAACTTCTGTTTATGTGTAGTGTACCATGTAGCTCAGAGGAATTTTGACTCATGCCTATTACAACATAAACTCGCAGAACCTGTTCTGTATGTCCAATTATTTCAAGGCCACTAGCTCTCGTCTCAACATTTTCCCCTGAGGGACGTCAGTCAGTCATGACATGGTTACATTTGTTAAGACATGAAATTTGGGGAAGTTGAGAGAACTTTTTGTGTTTTTAATTGAATTGCTGACAAGGAGGTCATGCTGCTCTCCGGTTTAGCGGACTCAGCTCGGGTTCAGCTTGACAGGGAGCTTAAGCTTGCCAAAGCCTCTTGGAAGCAGAGATAAGGAAAGGCAGCATAAAACCAAATAAAGCTGCTTTGCACTTGGAGTGAGACAAAGTTACAAGTGCGCTTAATGTGCCTGGATAAAGTGATTATATCTGTCTGAAACTAATGTAACACTAAACGTGTCCTTTGTGTCCAATCTTGTTATTTTGTGCATTTCATATAATGCAGGACTGTCACACATTCAGAAAACAGCCAAAAAATCCATCATCCATTATTTCATGAATGCTTGTTCCAAATAAGATGAGATCCTAACACAAGACAGAGTGGAATAAGGACAAAGTCAATAATTGAAGACTATTCCAACAAGGCAGCATTTCCAAAGACAAGTCCTAATGTAAGATCCCAGACAGAGAACTACTGAAGTACTGCGCCCCATGGCCACGCATTCATTTGCAAACCAAAGAGACCAAGGTTCTCATCTTTCCTATAATGACTTTCCCTGTATTCTCTGTCTGGAACTTCAATTATCACATGAAAGATAAGAAGCTAGTAAAATGCATAAAAATGAAAATAACATAGCAGGCCATCAAATATTCTGCATGGCTGGCATTTCAATTCTGTCTCATTTTTGATGGGTGTTATTTTCAAATGACTTCAGTCCAAGCTTTGCACTCATGATAGATACTCATGAGCTTTTGGTAACGTGATTCCTCATCTACGATAATACTTGGTATGCCATCTTAAGTATTATCCCAAATGGCATTCCTCTGCTAATAGCTTGGGAGTTTTTAAAAGGGCACAAATAAGCAACAATTTGCCGAATTTAGAATCATCTTCCTGGCTTTAGGTTTTATCAAAGGACACTCCAAGTGACATGGAGTGACGAAGTGAGTGAACAAGGGCAATTTTCCATGCCACATTTCACAGGGCACCACAAAGCCTCACTTCATTATCAAGAGATTATTCTTAACCTAAATTTTCCAAAAAAGGAAACCACCATAATGTTCACTTTCCATCTCATTAAGATTCCATAACGAGACCAGTGAACTGTTTTTTTGTTTCAGTTAGTATGTGTTTTTGGCATTAAAAAACGTACACGATGTGAGCCAGAGGAAAATCATCATATATTATTTCACTTACACAAAATTAACAGCAATCAATAAAAACAGCTTTTCTTTCAAAAGCAGGCAGCATAAAATACAAATGTCAAACAAATCAGCATAAGACGTTTAAAGCTAAAACAACACACTGATGTAAAGCAATGTATAGATCTCGTTAAACCTTTTTTTTTTGACAACAGAGAATTAAAATGTGCCCAAAAAGCAAACATGTGTTTCACATATGTCCACTATCATCAAATCTCCCATCTGGTGTCAACAGGGGTTTTGCCTCAGGCCTAAATTGCCTGTAAAACAATCAAATTGCTTTGGTTTTCAGTCAAGCATCTGTGCTTCGAATGTGCTACTAATCTCTTGTGTCCCACATGGAAATTCGAACATTGCAGAGTGGGGTGTAGCTTAGGAACTTCCATCAGTCAAAGCATGTAAGTCAAAATAATTAAAAGCTTAACATTTACAGTAGGTGGTGCTCAGAATTTGGCATGGAAGCAAATTGCACTTGCTGTAACACTTAAACTCACCACTTAGCCACTTTAAACAGTTTACCCTCTTGAATCACTCAGCATGAAATATCCAATTCTCCTAAATGGCTGCTAAATCCAAATCTACTCCTTTACTTAGATCAGCTGATTGTGGTCGAACAAACACAAAGTTTCCACAGATAAAGAAGGAAATATGCTGTTCAGCTGATGTTGCTACTTTTATTCAGCCCTTCTTCTGTAATTTTAGGCTGGGAAGTACTCTGTGGAAAAAGAAAACTGCTGAGGTATTGGATATCTCCACAATAAATACAATCTTCAATCAATCAATTGACCTGCATGATAAAATATTAAGACATAAAGAACTGTTAAGATGTTTTCACTTGCATTTGGTGTGACATTAAGTGGCAATGGTTTGACGAGGTGTGTTCAGTCCACACCATAAGGAAGCTGGTTTCAAGGTAAAAAGTAACATAAGTCATTTGGTAAGTCTTGCCAACATCTTGGGTGTTGCTATAAGGAGAAAAAATGTGAAGCATTTAAATAATCTGACAGCTGTGTTAATTTCTCAAAGTTAATTTCTTTTTTTAATTCTTCACAAAATATCTCAGTAGTCCCTGTAACCACAGTGTTTAGCTTATCCTTATCCAAAGCAGTAGTATTCATCTGATTCCACCCTGAGTTTCAGTGGCGATTTGCTGAACGCGTCACCATCAATGACCGTTTTCTCCACGAAACAGTCGAGATCCGTAGGTGAAGGGTTGTCCGAGAGGTCCTCTGCTAGGGTGTCCAAGTAGCTGCCCACGGACAGACTATCTAGGCCGTCACTGTTCCCATCATTCAAGCTGCTGAAGCTGCCTCGCAGTGAGGTACCATCCTGGCTGTCCGACAGGCTGTACAGGCTGCCCGTCAGGCTGCCCTCTTGGCTGGCCACACCTCCTTTGTCTTCTATCATCCAGCGGATGGACTCGATGCCCTCGTTGATTGACATAAGCTGCTGCATCAGCTTCACATCGATGGCCCGCAGGTGTGCCTATAATTTGGAGAAAAACATCCCAGTCAGGTCATGGTACTTTAGGATGACCGAGCATTTAAAGGAATAGTTGGACATTTTGGAAAATACGCTTAGAAGATTGATATCGCTCTCATGTCTTGTCCTACGGCAACAGGTTAGCTTAGCTTAGCATAAAGACGGCCTGGCTGGGTCCAAAGGTGACAAAATGCACCAACAAACACCTCTAAAACTCACAAATTAACATGTAAAGGCGAAAATGTGTTGTTTTACGGAGGCTTACATGCCAGACTATTTCTCGGCCAGGAACAGTAACTTCCTGGATTTTGTCGATACCGTGCCATTGTCAGGAGATTCCAGGAAGTCAATGTCCCGTCCATAAAATTGTTAAACTAAGCTAAGCTACCCTGCTGCTAGCTGTAGCCTTATATTAAACAAATAGATAGGAGAATGGCATCAGACTTCTCAGCAAGAAAGTGAATATGAGTATTTCCCAAACTTTCCTGAACTACTCCTTGAACACAGCTACTACATGAAGCAGTATGCCCTCATAAGTACAATAGAAGTCAATATAATACAAAAGTCAGTACCATTATCATTGCTAATTATTGTTAGCACTGAGGTTCAAAGTTCATCCTAGACCTTGGAAACAGATGTTGAGAAAACAATCTCACCACATGGTTCATTTAGTAGCTGTTCTGGAGCTTTCTATCATATCCCATGATTTTCATCAGCAGACTGAACCTCTCCTTTTAAGCCAACATGGTATATATAGATATGAACGAACGCTCCAGATATGTTACTAAATGAACCTTGTGTTGATATATTTTTTCTCAACAATTGCATTCTTATGTCCTCCCGTGGCCAGAACACTATGTGCTATTTTGTTTAGACTATCAGGCTTTGTTGGGAACAAAGAGACTTAACTATGTGGCACCGGAAAAGGGACTTGTGCTAGTCTCATGTAACAGCACAGCCAGGAAACAGTTTGCATCCAGGATTCTGAATGATATGCCTACTTTACACAGTATGGCCATTGATTTAACTCCATGCCCTGACAAACCATGCCATTGATTGGGGATGGAAGTGGACGGCCTATGGAGTCATTCAAAGGAAGTCCCCTGTGTCTACTGGGTGGCAAACACCCAGTCAGAATGAAAAATGGTAAACGGACAGCTGTAACAGCCAGTTACATTCACAATGCATTGAGGCAGATGAAGGCAGACAGGGCTGGTACAGTGTCTCAGACAGCTGGCTTGATACAGCCTTTCGTTAGCTCATATTGCTGCCGGTGTGTTTGTTTTGTGAGTATAACCACCCGCTTTATACACACATGGAAGCCAAGCAGATGGAGTCATATTGGAATTTTAGCCCAAGCAGCTATCTCATGTTAATAAGATGGCACCAGTGGGTCGGTATCACAAAATGAATTTAGGAAACACAATTAGTGCCGCATAATTTTGTCTGCACTGGGTAGTAACACTGAATCTACAACATGTTTAATTTGACATATGGACATAATAAGAGCTGGTCCCTAACCTTTTTGGGAACAGCACATTTCAGAGTTCATTTGCTCCTTTGATGGGCTGTAGATTTATATTTCAGCCAACCAGACTTGTGCACACCAAAACAGAGCAGTCTGATTGGATTAGTGATTAAGCTGTGAAGGGAGCCACAAAAACAGGGAAGCCCAGGATGGCCCAAATGAGCTGTCTAACAATAAGAGGCCAATAATGGAATTACACTAAATTAATTCTTCAAAGTCAATTTTTTTTCCTTCTTCCTCTCATAACAGCACAGTTAAATGATGGAATTACTGTTGGTAAATTTGACAATTCAAGTTGAAACACGAGCTAACTGAATTAAGGGAAGGTTTGTTGCATTTGCAAATCCAAAATGGGCCAGCTACAGGTATCAATTGCTCCATCACATCAACACAAACCTAAGCCTATCAACGCAGGCTCTTTGGGTGATTGGTCAGTCTGCTGGCCATGATGCAGCCCTACTACAGTCTGCAAAACTCGGTCAACTGGGCCATCTGCTCAGGAATCCTAATACCTTTCGTGACCTTACTTAAAATGGGGGGTGTGCTGTGACTCTGGATCCAACAAAGCTTCAGTCTAACTAACGGGCATGACATTTGAAAATAATTTAATGGTGAGTGTTAGTAGTTAAAATTATGTAATCATGAAAAGGCAATTACACAGGCACAATTGGATTTCACAGAGTAGTTTGAATGACAAGAGAGAGGGGGTGGTGGGGGAGTTATTCCCTCAGGGTTACTCCCTGAGGTGTGGAGGGTTCATCAACAAAGGTATCTGCTGACTGTAGGTGTGACTGGCTATCACCTGCCGACCACACGGTACTTCTTAAGGCAATGATCACTGGATCTTTGCATTTAGCAACCACGTGTTGATATGTAGACCTGTTTTGCATCTAGTACAGGCATCTCCTGCGAGCCCAGGCTCGGTTGCCAATAAATGTAATAGGCCTGCAGTTGAGAGAGCAGACACATCCAAATTTGAACTTACCTGACACTAAGAAACTATGCTAAATAGGCATTAGCTGGCTTGTGTATAGTCATATTTATAGTGGGTTTTTTTCTTTAATTTGAACGTTTATGGATAAATAACAACTGTACAGTTAAGTGTTAGTGACCTAGCTTGTAATTACAAGTCTGTAAGCTTTAAATAGATGACTGAAACAAACATAAAAGCTGTGTCGCATATAGCATACCATATGGTTTGTAGTATTTATGGCTATTTAATAATTAACACCTTTTCTTTAAAAGCTACTGTAGCTATTCCTTAACAGTTCGTTCAATTAGAGGTCACAGAAAAAGACGCTTACCATTTCTTGTTTCAGGAATAGCATTTTGCTCTCCAGTCTTTTCAAGTCCGCTGAATTATTGCAATTTAATACTTTGCAGTTCACTAAATGCGGTGCTGTCGACTTCTCGTGCTCGTCGTGGTGTTTTCCTCCAACAAGAGAACGAATGAGACTATCCGGGACTTTTCGACCCAGTTTTGTCTCTATATCCTTCAAATCGGGCAAGACGCTGTTATCCTCGTCCATTGTGGACTGTCAGAAAGACTACCCGTTTTCGCTGAATGAGCAGGCAGAGGAGCAAATAACAGAGCCGCGAGCTCGGAGATATTCCCAAATGATTTGTTGGGGGAGAGGAGTCCAAAGGAGCGAAAAGTTGCAACAAGCGCGTTCTCCTCACAACTTTATTCAACCAGCTCACAGACTGGAGTGTTGTTGAGGCCAAAACACTTTACAAGGGATCCACACTGCACCGCTGTTACACTAACAGACCTCCCATTGAAGCGGCTGACCAGTAGTGAGACAGTTTAAAGACAACGTGCTCTCAGTAGACCCACCCATATGGGAGCTTCCTCTGAAACCAGACTCCAGACAGGTGAGGTGACGCCGGGGTGTTTTGAAATACACAGAATCCAGTGAATACATTTTCAGGACTTGCAAATTAGGAGCACTAGGAGTCCAACCAGCAGGCAGACCTGGCTAGACCTAATACCTGGGGTGAGCACTACAGGCTATTTCTTCATGTATGTCAGCAAATATGTACATTTCCGGTGTTTATTAATGTTTTAATCACATGATTGTCAATGTCGAACAAACCACTGTGTAAACGTAACATTTAATCATTTAAATAATTTGGCATGCACCCAGATGCAACAACATTTTGGCAAAGGTATAAATGTAAAAACAGAATAGCATTCATGACCATTTCAAATTAATTTAGTTTAAAAAAAAAAACAGAAAAAGAAAAAAAGCTGCATATCCTGCGAGTAAACAGTTTAATAAGGTCTCATGATTACAACCTGTTGACACTCTGCATTTCACTACATTTCTTCTGAATCACCACCCCTGTTTATTATTTTTCTTTTTATCTCTTCATTCATTAATAACATTTCAGGTCATTTGGATCAATGTATTTTAATACATCCTTAAAAACACAAAAACAAGCCCACCCCAAAATAGATCTCTCTTAGCAAGTGCATGCAGTTTCAGAAATTGAACTATTGCACCCCCTTGTGGGCGTTATGGCTCTGTTACATGGGCAGTGTATTTTATAACCATTACTAACACTTCTATGATGCTATTGTGCAACTAAACTATGAAGTTAGAAAAATACAGAAAATGTTATAGCCTATAAACATGGTAGAAGTTGTAGACCTGTAAATTTTAATTGTTTTGCCTGTATTACTCTCGTATTACTCTATTACTTTAAATGTGTTCAAAAAGTTACAGAACATTCTGAATCTCTTATCTGAACCTACGTTCTTAACACCTGATCACCTTATAAGTGAAACATCAAACACAAAACTACAGAAGGCATCCCTGCTGACACTGACTAGAATCAGCACCACCTGGTGGCATTGCTTTCACACCAACACTTCAGTTGTCCATGCTCACTTTATTTGAACACATTTTCCATTTTCAAATTTTCCTGAAATGTCAAAATTTCAAAGATTGGATCTTTGCAATCTTTGCAAAGCCAAATTCTTAGAAACTACAACATATATCTTAACTTCTCCATTACCAAAATGTGTCTTCAATAAACGCTTTATGTTCATTGAGAAAATGGAAAAGTAATTGTTCATATCTGTACTATTTGTAAAGACAAATGAACTACACCAGCTTTTGATAGGGACATGAATGCAACCAAAAGATTACTTCCTATCACGCTGTAGCATTCAGGAATCTACACATGCTCTCCAGTGAGAACAGATACAGGCTTTAACAAACTGTGCAGCTGTGCCACTGTAAAAGTAGAGAAGAAAAGAGGCTTGTTGGTGTGGCTCGTGTTCAAACATGGATCTTAGACCACAGATTGGCTTTTGTCATCGTCGTAGCGCTGGTACTGATCCCCAAGCAGAGGCTGGTGGCCCTCCATCTTGTAAGACCTGGCACGCGAGGCACATTTGGTGGCAGCGAAAAGGATTGTGACGATCACAAGGGCGGAGACTATCGCCATGGTGATGATTTCGGTTATAGTGAAAGCTTGACCTGGAAAGGTAGAAGTGGGTGATTATTACCTTTGTCATCTGCATTTTTTTAAAAGGCAAGATTAAGAAACAGACCCACAGAAATGTGACAAGTAATCCAAAATGAATACCTGGCCACTCAGCTTCATAAGAGTAGCCAAGATTTGCGGGGGCAGTCACAAACATCTCAGCGTTAGTCACTGGAGGCCAGAATGGCACCATGTTGTAGCCCCTGTTGTGACCAATGGGGGCATTTGCTTCAGGATACATAGCCGAATCTGTCAAGAAATAGTTGATGTTAGCCTAAACGCTCATCATGCTGACAATAAAGCAGTAAAATATACAGGTATTATAAAGGAAACAACAAGAAGTGGTTTTCTAAATCAGATTTTGCTGCTAAAACACCTGGTCTGTGTCTCCTCAACCACTCATCAAATATAGCGTCGGTGTAGGTGTGGAGCAGGACGAAGATGGGGTCATTGGGTGAGAGGTGAGTCTGTCCTCCTGTCCCATTCAGGAACAGATGGGCCAGGTTGTGGAGGCTCCTCACCACAGGATCATAGTTCCCCTTCGGGGCACTGTAGCCTGCCGAAACAACATGAAAACGCATAAGAAAAGGCAAGAACACTGTATGTAAATGTAGAAAAAGCTGTATGACAGACAGAGAAATAAATATCTTTGTAGTCACCTTCAATTGTGTTTCTGAAGCTTTCAGAGGAGGTGGAGTAGTAGGGTGGTGTGTCAAAAGCCTTAACCTGCAGACAGTCCGCCACATCCTGGGGCTCTGGGAGACGCTGGACCATCGGCCTGTTGACGTTTCCTGCTGGGTTCCTTATGATGGGAGAAGTCTCAGTGCCTGGAAGGAGACAGGAAAAGAAAACGAAATAAGATAGACTATAGCAACTTCTCTGCACTTAAAGAATAAAGAGGCTCACTGTAACACCACTAGTGCATTTGCAATGGTAAATAAACAATAATCTTACTGTTGCAGATGGTTCCCAGTGTGTCATAGTCTGCTACGCTCTCACAGACGACCCTCCACTGGGAGAAGACAGAGTTGGCACTAAGGGAATTCATGTCAAAGCTGCTCCTGGCTCCCATCAGGTCATCTGTGCAGATGTCACATGTGCTTCCGCCGATGGCAAAGTTCCAGTAGGGTAGGCTGAAGGAGGGGTCTTGCAGCATGTCCTGGTTGTTTGGAATAAATACACGAAAGGATGGCTGAGTTAGAGTTTGGGAATGTGAAGATCAAAAGGAACCAGAACCAGAGAACCAAGGTTTTAACCTGCAATGTAAGGAACACTTTTAGGAGTTTGAGTGAGGCTTTATAGGTGTTCACATCCCCCTAGGTAATGTCGAAGTATTCATAAAGTCTCATAAATTGGGTATCATTTTCACACACTGTGATTTTGCTTTGAAGACAGTCTATGACAATATCTCTTCACCATGCATAAATAAATCTGCAATAAATCAAAATTGGTTCTTTAAAAGCCTTTGTGGAAACAAGTTTAGGATCTCTAATCACTTAACATGCAATATATTGAGAGTGCACATGCAAAGAAAATACTCTTAACTCGTGTCAATACAGTACAGTTATAAAATTATTCATCAAGCTCAAGCTGTGAATCACTTACTTTTTTTCCTTTGAAAAATCACTACAAAGTCACCAAATCCCATTCTGAAACTCTACACTTTTTGATCAGAAAAGTACAAATGGATCCTAACCGCTGCTCATGAAACCTGTACCTCAAACTGTGCCTGTCGAGTAGAAAACATTAGTGACTAATTAGGGGGCACATCTTAACCATAAACTTGCCTCATCCTGTGCAAGTTTAGCCATTATGGAGTTTCTCTGCAGGAGACCAACAATCTGTCAGGGCTTCTTCGGCTCTGCTTGCCAGTGTGTATACCAAAAACAACCTGCGTAATTGTGAACCACTGGATGGATATAATAATTACACCAACTCTATGCTGGGAGGGAAGGCGACTGGTGCAGTTCACCAAAGCTCTGTTCAATGCTGTTGTCGTTTCCAAATCGATGGCACGCGGATCAAATCGAATCACAGCCCATAAAACGCTTAAAATCACAATTTTGGGCTGCTCGCCCATTAAAGCATGGCATTGCGTCGTCAGTTATGATTTCATCGCCAATACAGTTTCGGAGAAACGCATTAGGTAAAACAAACAAGTGGGTTTAAGTAGGCTATTAGTCGGTGATATATTGGTAAATTAAAATATGGAAACCACAGAAACAAAATCAATTAGATTATTTAATAACATCAGAGCTATTTCACACAACTATTGTGTATGTAATCACCCCTCTTAATACAGTATATTACCTGCATGTCTCGCTCCAGCTGCAACAGGTGGTACCTGTGCCAAGTGACAAAACCGGGCCCCTCGTGTGAGAAGTCCACTCCCCCGAAACTGGCCTGTCCCGCACCCAGGAACGTCTTGCTGACGGAGTAGTAGTGGGTCCACACGAAGTAGTTGTAGATGGTGATGTTCTCGAACTGCACGGTGTTGCCGTCAGGCCCGAAGATCTCCTGATAGCGCCGCGTGGCGATCACCAGGTCGGGGTGCACCGTGCGCTTGGCCTGGTCAAGCGCGTTCACGAACGCACGCTTCTCGTCCGCGCTGAGCTGCATCACGTTTCTCCTTACTGGGGGATTATAGAAGAGGAAAAGTGGATTAACTCAGCCAGTCATGCGTTAATTTGGAATCAGTTTTTAATGACTGAGAAAAGAAATACAGAAAATGTGCGCAACAGGCTGTTTTAATCAAAACTTTTGTAATCAAATGCCTTTCCCTAAGTTTCAGGAGTGTAACTTTTTCATATGCATTTCAGCTTGTTTCATGGAACCCCAATTTAATTGATTAATGTAAAATAATTTCTCTTTGTCCTATAGAAATTGTTAAATCGACATTAAATGGGCCAAAATCCGTTCATTTGGCTCGGCTAAAGGAGTGCTGAAGTGCCATTGAGCAACAGTGCACAGAATCCCTACCAACTCCAAATGTGCTAGCTATGACTTCTCCTAACTCCCCATGAGTTGGAGTCAATATACTAGCTATAACATCATTATTTATTTGAATATTTCCCCAGACTCTCCCGAGGACGCGCACTTACCAATAGCGACTCTCTGGTCACAGTTGCCCCCCGTCCATCCGTGTCTGCAGCGGCCGCAGTTGTAACCGCTGAAGTTTCTATTACACTGACAGGTACCGTTGAAGAAACGGATGGGCCAACGCTCCCGATCATCCCGTCCGTCGTGCGGGTACTGAGGGCCGTGCGGGCGCGCGTCCACAGTGATGGGCACGCACTGTCCGCGCCCCGTGCTGGAGCCACACGGGTCGTTGTCGAGTCCAAAGGGCGACGGACAGCACCGTCCACTCCTGAGTCCTTCGGGTGTCACACACTCTCTGGGGAACTGAGCGCTCACGACCACCGCGCCCACAAGCACCAAAAGGCAGCACTGAAACATTTTCCAAAATTGCACGACTGCGGCTGATTTGGAGTCAATTTTACCGGCTGAATATTTACTTGCCAATATGCACTTCAACTAACCCTATATCCTAAATGACCGAGTATCACTTCAACACATCAGGATCTCTCTAAACTATGTGTCCCCTCCCATGCGCCCAGGCCCCTGCTGCTATTTTCCCCAAACCAGTGAACCGTCGATTTTAAATACCAGATTAGCGCATGACTACCCGGATTTTCTGACTCCCGCGTGATGCCATCACACAACATCGTACTTCCTACTGGGGGATGGAGGGAAAGAAGGTAGTGTGATCCGTTATGCAGAGTATTGTTCTTCTAAAAACTCACTGCAGTTGCCTGGATGAGTCCAACATAAAATGTGAGGAAGCCTAATTAGTAACAAAACTGTTTAGAACACAAATCATGATGAATGAGTAGCCTACCCATACACTTTCATGCGTGTACATGGACTGTAACGTTTCAGCACGCCTTTATGGGCACTGTATGGTAATTAATTTGTTATGAAGTGATAGCCTTTTACAAATGTAGCCCCTGGCACACAAGTAGATGCTTGTGGAATTAAAATAATCTACTTGGCGCTGCAGGCAAGCTCACAAATACAATAGGGTCTTGTTTAAATGATCTACTGCACTGCAAACTAACTTTTGTCCATTACTGAAAATCAAATAGAAACGCACTAAATAACACAAAATGTACTATTTTGAATACACTGGTGTGTACCCACAGTGTATGAAAGAAATTCCTCCCACTGAATAAAATGACAGGATCTAATCTTGAAAAGCCTCAGAAGTTCATGTGTTTGTTAAAGTGATCATATTTCTGGTCATTTGACTTCTCAGGAAGGCGTCTCTCTCTCTCTCATCCTCCTTTCCCCAGGCTCAGGCCTGCTTGTGCTGCCATGAACATGAGAGACATGGAAGCATGAAGGGAATGTATTCTACAAGAAGTCTTGTAGGAATGCAGAATTTCTTTCTATAATTTCTGTTTCAAATCAAAGCGAATCAGATGCAACAGGTTCAAATTTAAAATGCATTTAAATACTTAATTCAAATACAGGTGTACTATAAAGTCTTCCACTTCATCTTTTTATTTATTTTTTTACTGTGTTTTAAATCACATGCACTACTATTTTAAACTGTAGCGCGAGGATGCAGTTGGACTTTACCATTGTCTTTTATTGCTTTATGTTTGTGAGGCAATCTGATCTGAACTGGACTTTAGAACTTTTGATTTACAATACACAGTCCCTGCATGCTTCCTTCTGTGTCTTGTAATATTTGTAAAAGCAGGCACGTTTTTAAAGGCATTAACAAACACTGAAAAAGCTACTCACTTGAAAGGGATACTTTGACAGACAGGTTTAAAAAAAGAAAAAAAAAAAAGAATGCTCATTATTAAAGCAGCAGAGGCTTGACATATCCTGACTTTTAGTCCTTAATACAGGTCAAACTCCAGCAATGGATCCTACACTTCCCATGATGCAAATCAATTGCGTTTTACCTCCTAACAAGTTGGAAACTGGCAATTATGATGACTCCAACATGACATGAATGCAGCATTAGACCCTTCATACCTGGTAAAGGCCCATATCTTTCAAACTCCACTCATCCAATTTGATATGCAGGCTTTATGTTAGAAATGTTTCGCCTCCAAGCCAAGGCTGAGATAACCCTGATGACATCATTGGGGTTATTTTTTCTGACTTGATAAAGCTCCATTAGAGCCACAGAAGACATTCTACAACTATGTTTTGAGTATGTATGTATTATGTTGAGCAGTACTATTCATAGTAAACTGTTCTCTGTGTGCCCCTACAGAGGTATCACCTGTATCCAGACAAAATAAGACTACCAGATGCTAATCCGTGTGATAAAGTTCAGGTGAAAGTGGGGACAGCAAGTATAAAAATGTGCTTAATTAGTGTGAGTTATAGCAATATGAAAAACGAATCACTCTCCTCTCCTTATAGAAAGTTGTTTTTTTTCTTGCTTACCTTTTGTATGAACTGCCTGTGCAACGTTAATTTGAATTCTCCCTCCGATCGCCCCTCCAGCGTGTGCACCGTTTGTTTATTTGCTTCACTGTTCTGCAGGCGAAGGGAGTTGGGCTGGAAACAACAAAGAAAAAACTTTGATTAGTATAAACGAGCTGATGATGCCAGTGGCAACACCTTGATTATATTGCTCTGCTGCTACTATAACCTCAGGACATGTTTTGTGATAGGGAAAATGATTGGCTGTTATTGTTGACAAAACCTACAGCGATAACCCCACAGAGTTAGAATCTAGGGCAAGATCGGCAAGGCAGGTTATTTCTCAATCATCCAGAGTCTCACATTCCTTCCCATAATTCACTGCAAGCTTCACACTGGGTTGCAGAGAGGGCACTGGATGGTATGAACACCTGCTGTTCGATTGCATTAATTGTTAGATATTATTTCACAACAACTCAGACATGTATATCGGTTATCCTCAAGGGGATCAACACCCACTAATTAGCAAACCCATGCTTCACAAATCCACTCATCAAATGATGGTGATGGTGGAGTTTTTTCTTTCAGGAGAGGAACAAAAAAAAAATCAATGTCAGGCTTTTGGTTTTAAATAAGCACACCTGCTTTCACTTCAAACTCCAGGAATGTAAGTAATGAGTGAAGCAGCAGATAACCAGTGTTCCTTAAAAACAACAAAACAGCCACTAAGGCTGTACTATCAGCAGTTAATAGCCCCAAATGGTAGTAAATGAAGTACAGTACTACAATTTTGAGGTAGTTTTACTTTACCTGAGTATATCCATTTAATGCTACTTTATACTTCAACTTGAGAGGTAAATATTGTTCTTTGTACACTGCTACATTTGTTTGACAGCTGTGGTTACCAGTTGCTTTTCAGATTAAGATTTTACATTAGAAAATCCTATGATAGTTCACAATACATTGTTAAATATTACACAAGTGGTACCCAAGATTTTTGGCTTGTGACCCCTTATAAAAAAAGCAGTGTCTGCCTGGTTGGGTGCCCCTTGTCATGTTTCAGATGTGTATGAGTTGTTAGCAGTTCCACCAAATAGTGATTTTCCTTCTCAGATGGTTTGATTTAAATCACTGTTTGAGGCCCAAAGAGGCAAAAGTATCAAATATTTGATTAAAAAAATTCCAAAAACATGAATACAAATTTATGAAGCAGAACGTTGTTTTACTTCTTCTTCTTGACCCCATTAATCATCTCATGACCCCTCAGAGTCATCTTGTGAGCCTTTGGAGGGAGCCTGACCCCTAGGTTGGGAACTGGACAAAACTACCTGACTGTATACAAAGTAGTTAAAAACAGTATAATGCTAATTGCACATTGATGATTGATCAATATTAACAATCTAATAATACAATACATAATATCAGTCATTTTACTATGAAATAGTACTTTTACATTTGATACTTTTTAAAGTATATTTTGCTGATAATACTTTTGTACTTTTAATTAAGTAAGATTTTGAATGCAGGACTTTAACATTGTTGTATTTGCACTTTTAGTTAAGTAAAGGATATGAGCACTCCTTCCACCACTGATAAAAAAAAAAGAATATTGAAGAATTTAATTGAAGGATCTAACCAAGGATATGTTTGATGCAGTTTGCTCTAAAATAAGACGTTTAGCTTAATTGTCACAACAAATTTCTTCTTGGAAAGATGTGATGAAACTGATGCTATCAGTATTAATAATTTGCATGTCACATAAAAAACACATCATAACAATAGAGTACATTTCTAAGAGGAGAGACTTTGTTTTTTTCCCCCCAATGTGATCTCACACAGAGAAAGGCACAGATTCTTAACCCAGTCACATGTGTTTCACGTTGGCTATCATAATTCCAGCCTGCATGTATTGTTTTATAATTGGGGCGTGCCAGTGAGGATTTCACAAAGCTAGCGCTAAGCCCATTCTTATGAAGTACATTTGAAAATACAGCCACATTCCTCATGTATGTGCAGTTCCCATGTACCCCTTGAGAACTAGTAGGAGACCCATTAGTGTGTCAAGGTTGCTATGACCGTTTAAACATAATTTGTCTGGAGTCTCAATCTAGTTTTCTGCAATGTTTTTTAACATGTCAAGATGAATACTGTAATAGTTTTAATGATAAACTATTTTGACCTTGACCTTGACCTAATTTTCGCCCTAAATGAATTTTCTATGATTTATCATCTTCATAGATGTGGGTATTTAATAATTCAAAGTGCTATTGACCTGAAAATGCACTGCAGTGTTTTTAACAATGTCACATTTGAGTAGAGGAGGAGCCGGCTATTTACTGAGTGTCTTTTGATTAAGGCTATAAGAAGCTTTTATGTTTACCATCTCTCTGCTGAACTTCCGCACAGTTCCCTTTGAGTCATAAGTGTGTCAAATGAGTGTGTATGAATATGATGAAGAGCTAACGCAAACCTATTATGATTAGATTCACAAATAGTGAGGCAGAAAAACAGGTAGCTGTAAATCCAAACTAATTTCCTTTGATGCCATATGAGAATTAAGCTAATTTTGTAAATGATCTTTAAATTCATGCACGTTAAGATTTGTTGCTCAGGGGTCAGGTCACGGATAATCTAACGGTTGAAACAGACACCAAGATGCAAATACACAAATGCTCACAAACTGTAACTATGTACAAAGTTAAGACAATTGGCGTATTGGTTAGAAATCTACTGCATTATTCTGCCGTGGGTGCTACACGTGTAACACATCTCCTCTGTTCGTCCCATGACCGATCTCCCTTTAATCCCCACTCTCCCCAGCTACCATTCTGTGTGTGCCTACGTCTGTGCATGTGTGTGAATAAACCTTGGGGCAGGATAGAGGATCATGTGAGAAGATGTGGCTCGGGCTTAATGGTAATCCTTGCCTTTGGTAAAAATGGCACAGTGGGAGTCATTAGGAGGGAGCTATACAAGCGGTTCATATGCCTGTCTGCCTCTGTCTCTCTCCTCCCCTTTCCTCCCCTCTAAGACAATGCCTGCAACTGCTAGTCATTCTCTTTCACATTCTCATCACAAGTTGTATTCATGCCACTCATTTCATCTCAGGCTCTGCTTTTCCTCCATGTTCATTTGCTTTTCTGTAAATGAGGGAAAAATAAAAATACATTCTTTTCACCATCTGAAAGAATGAGTCCCATGTGAACACATTGTTACAGCTTGAGGCATCTATGTAACAGCAGTAAGAGTCCGCAGCCATGCTAGCAGCTCTGGGAGGCTGTAGGCACAGCAGTGCCTTGAGCTAAATGGTAACATTAGCATGCTAACATGCTCACAATTACAATGCTAACTCGCTGATGTTTGGCATAATGTTTAACAGGTTCACCATTCTAGTTTAGTGTGTAAGAATGCTAACATTTGCTAATTAGCACAAAGTACAAGTACAGCTGAGGCCAATGGGAAAGTGATTAGCTTTGCAGGTATTTGTTCATAAACCAAAGTATTGGACAAATTTAAATTTTGACGTAATGATGCCGCTTGATGAAAAGTCAGTGGAGAGAGGAGGTCAGGGTGGACGGGTGGGTCAATAAATCATCAGACTTTAACACGGGAAACTGCTGTTTGGTCCCCTAACCTTAGTAATTTTAACACAAACCAAGGCAGTTTTCTAACCTTAACCAAGTTGTGTTTGTGCCTCAACCTAACCAAACCTAGTGATATCAGATAATAAAACAGATGTGATTTGTAACAGTTTTGGAGGGGACCGATTAGCCAGGTTTCCATCCAAATTTAACAACAATTTTAACAGAATTTTCAGAAAATTGGCAAAAGAAAATGCGAGTTAATGTACGTTTCCATCAACTACCGTTATGTGAATACAAGGAGTTGAGCGCATCGAGATAAATAACTGGTGGTGCTAATTATCTAGTCTGGTTTAAGTCACGTGATTCATGTGCATCATGATTTATTCGCTAAGTCTGTTTCCATAACACACACATTCGTATTTTGCTTTTAATGATACACCAGTCTATATTAGCTTTTGAGACAGGTTGGGCTGCTATTTGAGGTGTCACTGCTATTTAATACCTTGTTCTACGTCATCTAAATGTAATACTTCATTGAGAACAGCTGAAAATACAGCATGAGTTTTACTGAAAGTTCACTCCCTAATTGAGCTGGAAGTGAATGGAGGTCTATCCTGCGGGACTGTCTGCTGACGGAATAAAGCAAACTCTTGACTAAAGCTCTGGGGGTGTAGAGGTGGGAGGGGAGTGCGAGTGTGTGTGAGCGTGTGTGAGCGTGTGTGTGTGGGGGGGGTTCTTTTCTCCTTGCATCCTGCACACTGCATAGTTTTTTGTTTCATTTCTTAACCTGCGTGCACATCATAATTTGTATATACCACCTGTGCCTGCAAAACTACCCTGTGGACCCAAAACAATGACAAATATGTATTTTATTTTTCCTGCTCGGTATCTCAAATGAAATACCAAAAAGTAATGCAAAGACCAACAATTTGTGATGTGAAGGCACTACAGGTCTGTTACCTCATGGTGGCAACATTTCTCAGTGGTCATGACCGATATATTTGCGCTGAGGAGAAATCAATTTGGATCCTTGAATCGAAAAAAAAACTCCATTAAGTTTCACACCATATCTGGTGCAGGAATAAAAAATAAGCCGGGGAACAAGGGAATGCATTTCTATTGCATAATATCATATGTGCTGGGAAAGACAACAGAGGCTTTTCAACAATAAACAATTAGTTCCCACAATGGAGTTTTCTTCTGCGATAAGCATATTAACAGTCACAAGCTTGAATTCCACCACAAAGTAGTAGTCCTCAGTAGCAGAGGGAAAAGTAGTTTTAGATGTGACAGAATACAACTAGTTTGACTACAATTTATACAAATTGTAAACAAGTATTGAACAATGAGTAAAACCTGAAAAAGTAATTAAAATAAAAACAGCCTTCAGTTTTGCCTAAAATGGACCTCTACACTGTGGGTGTAATACTGTCTAAAAACCAGCAGAGGGCAGTGACATCTCATGTTAAGATTTGTACTAAGACAAAGCATCCAACCTGTGTTTACAGCAGTTCTGAGTGGGGATCCATCCACTGTACACATAATGTATGTTATAGACACAAAATTACTATTTTTTCAGCCAGCAGTTTAGCTATAAACAACCTTTATCTTAAAGAATTTGACTCCTAGACGAAAACTTGAGAGACTCTTAACTAGTCAATCTT
This sequence comes from Macquaria ambigua, assembly GCA_008360985.2. Taxonomy (NCBI): domain Eukaryota; kingdom Metazoa; phylum Chordata; class Actinopteri; order Centrarchiformes; family Percichthyidae; genus Macquaria; species Macquaria ambigua. Next base: position 849,815 of record VMKM01000046.1, read on the forward strand.
AAAAATATCCTAATACTAGTTTACCGACAATATGATGCAAGCAAAACCTTTAATGTCAATGGTTTATAGCTCCCATATTCACATTGCAAGCACCTACGCTTTCACATTGGAATACTGGAAGTGTGCAAAGGTTTTTGTGTGAAGACAAATATGTGAAAGAAAGAAGAGGCATAGGGGAGGTAAAAGTGCTTCCACTACAAGCTAGTTCAGAACTTTTAGGCGCTATACTTCACATCAGTTTTGCAGAAATACAGAATAAGCATTTTATATGTGAGTCAGAGAGAACTTCATTTGTTCCGCCAGCGAACTCAGAATGTAGTGCCAGCTCGAGGTAGACTGACACACTGATGAATAGCAGGAGTTAGTCCCTCAAATGAAGGCCTCCGCGGATATCGGGATACTGTCTACTTAGCACATGCACCAGCATCTTAAATCTGCTGCTTTCCAATACCAAAGCACTTCAGGTGATTTACATAGCAATAATTTAAACAGCAGAGGTGCCGTGACCGGGCGTTAGCAATAAAATACGGAGATCTACCGCCCAGACTGCTGGTACCACTTGATTGCTTTTTAACAGTCATTAGTCTTGCAGGAGCCTTTTGAAAGGGCATCATTTTTAGGTCAATCCTTTGCTCTACTTCACAGATTTTTTCACTGATGTATGAAAATGAGGGAGGATATTGACAGGTACTGTAAATGGGAGAGGTGAGGGTAATTCAGCGGGAGCCGGCTGTGTCACAGATCATCCCAGACAGCAGCGGTAATTAGCGAGGAACACTAGTCTTGCTCCGGGATGTAGCAGGGAAACAACTGGGTTGGAAGGTTGTGCCAGCCTCGGCCAATTAAAATGCTGCACAGAAGTAGATGATGACAGGGAGGTTAAGATAGAGCCTGCTCATCATTACTGGAGAAACACAAACACTTTTCAATGAACCTATGCAGGGGAAGGAAAAGGTTATGAAAAAGGTTAGGGATTTTGTGACAATCTGTTATCAAATGAGGCACCATCAATGTAAGTCTGGAGTCGAATTTGATGAATAAACAGCAATGTAGTTTTCGGCCCATAAAAATATCCTGCAGAGACTGTTGTTATCACAAACTTATTCAGGTCACGGCATATGCAATTTTATATTGCGATATTAATATACAGATGAGAAAAATGAAGGGGAAAAAACGAATGCAGGTGCTTCCATTCTAGACACGAATGTCATGTCACTGAATGAGTATGAAAGTTACATGAATCATACATTATGGCAGTTACCAAATCTTAACCCAGATGAACACCTATGGGAGATTTTGGGCCAACATGTTAGATGGCGCTCTATACCACCAACATCAGAACATGAAATGAGGGAATCGTTTTTCGAAGAATGTTGTTCACCCCTTCAGTAGAGTTCCAGAGACCTGGAGAATCTACAGTATGTCAAGGAGCACTGAAGCTCCTGAAGTTCTTGTGGCCCAATATGTTACGTAGGGTGTTTTTAAACCTGCGTTTGTGTAGTCCGGTTGCCCCTTGGTATGATTCGTTTGGGCAGATCTGAACACAGCAATCGTACCCAGGTGTGGACCAAAACAAACGCACTGAAACACCGTGGTCCAAACTGGTGGATGAGTTGGTAAACTTGTTGCGTGCTGCCCTTGGATCTCTTTCTTTTCACACAGAAAAAATGAAAGTGAACTAAAATGCAAAAGCCACGTGAAAATGTTCAATCCGATCACTGGTTACATGTGTCTAGGGCGGGAGCAAGAAAGTAAACACAGGAAGAAGGTCCTATCTGCCCAAATATCAAGACGGCAGCATACTTTGTTGCTAGTCCAGGTCAGACCTCGATTCATTCTGTGGCTAGCTGATAAACTATTGATTTCGCTGATCCTCATCACAGTATGTAAAGTGCACCTGGATATGGGAGCCATTTCACTCAAACTTGCACTTGGGTCAAATCGAATCACATTCCCACCATAAATGAACTGCACCCAAATTCATTTGTGACCAGACAGAGATGACTTCCTCTAAACAGTCTCGGTGTGGTTGTTTTGGTCCGCAACCGAGTACAGTTGCTGTCTTCAGATCTGCCCAAACAAATCGTACGAAGGGGGAAAATGAGTTGGATTCAATTGGTCTAAACAACGCAGGTTTGAAAACGCCCCTAAAGGAAGTGGTCTAAGTCCAGGTTACAAACTAATTCTGGAGTGGTTCGTTTGTAGAAAAAGTGTTTATACATAAAATAAGTTTGTTTTTGGCCAATCCAGTGAATGAAATACCTGACAAATAGATACATCACATTGATGCAAAAATTCAGTTTATCCAATTTTGCCATTAACAAGTCCTGCTAATTAATTCTCAATTATGTCTACAATGGTGTAATACAACCGGAGACATTAAAGGGATAGAAACTGGACTTTTGGTATAGATGGGGCCAAAATCTCTGATGGTTGACAAATATCTACAGTGTTTGCTTTCAGTGATAAATAAATGTGCCAGTATTAAACTGTTGTAAAGTTGTGCATTCAGTTATAATCATGAAACATACAACCCGTCGATTATTATTGCTTACATATTGCCCAACACCCAATACTTTTCTCAACTCCTGTATTGAATTGCACAACATACTCTCATCACCTTGTTCCATCTTTCCTTCAAATGCTGGTCCTGCTGATACCCTCATTAAGTGTCCCCTTACATGTAGCTTCCCAAGGCAGCTAGCTAAAGCCCACAGTCACTATGAACAAAGGGATTGGAAGAATGAGACAGAAGATGAAAGCATTGGCCAAGGCTTTGTATATTCCCAGATCTGGATTCTACTGTGGCTCTTTTGGACAGATGGCAATCACTGTGTGCACAAGGTATGGATAATGTTCTTTGAAGGAACATTTCAGACTTTCCAGCTTTGGCAAAAGATATATTTCTTATAATGTACAGTAGGTACTGTATATGTGGAGTTATTCAGGGTATAGAGCATTTCACCTCACTCTGTGGGTGGATGAGAGTCAGGTACTGATGTGGCAAGAGTCTTACAGAGATGGAAGCACATCGCCTGTCAGGGTGAGGCATGCATGAACAATATAATAAATCTGAAATGAGCTCCTTACTCCTTTTCTACTTAATATAGTCATAGTTGGGGTCTGTACATCTCTATAAAAATGTCATATTCCCTTTGAGCCGTGTCACATGTGGGGTGATGAAAGTTTTGTGGCTGATACCAACTTTTCACAAACTTACCCAGGATGTATTGGCACCATGTTAATCTGTGCCCACAGTGAATAAGCTTCCTGTCATAGTAATGTGCTAGAGTTTTCCTAAAGGAAATGAATTCGGCAGAACTTCTAAATATAGACCTGCATTGATCTGTTGCTGCAACATGTCTTTGGTTTGGTGGAAACTTTGATAACAATCCAACCTCCAAACACGAAAGAAATGTAAAGCTTCTCTGCGTTAATGATATCACGGTGGTGTGGCCCATTTTTCATGAAAACATAGCACTCATTAAATTTCTGAAAATACTCTCAAGGGTGATGTAGATCAGTCAGCCAAGCCTTCTTAATGACACTTAAGGTAAACACATGCATGGTCTTCGGAGGCTATAATGCTTATCATTATAGGGCCAATGCTAGATCAGAAATATTGTCAATCAAGCTTGGCATATTACCATACTTGTGGAATGAGTTGAGGTAGTTTATTCTGATCTCAAAGGAAGCGTTCAGTAATGTTTTCATTTCCAGTATTCTCAAAACTATCCAGGAAATGATCTCTCGCACATCCCAAATCTGCCTTCCTGCACACTCCCAGATGTGATGAGGTGCCCGCAAATGCGATTTACCTGCCACCGTGTCCCTGTACCTCGCTCATGTGGCGAGTCATTTATTAGCACACCATTATGTCATGTAGCCAAATGTATTTCATTTGTTATGTGTGCCGGGGTGACAAAGGTGGAAATGTTCTTGCTAATTTAATGCCTATTGAGACAGAAAATTGGATCTACTTCAGGGAGCCGTGATGAGTGTCGGGATGCCCGAGCTGCCAATTTCTGCCCAAGATTAATTAAAATGAAATTTCCATGGGACTTGCGACAGTCGCCCATCTCCTGTACATATTTCTTCATAATTGGAATCACAGTCAGTCTCTGGAGGAGGAAGGGGTCTCTGGGATGTTTCAGCAGGGATTTGCTGAGGTGTGCACTGGGGAGAGTCTGATTGTGCTTGGAAAAAAAATACACACTTTGAACGCTGGAACGTGATAAGAGAAGAAGAATATCTCATTTCTGCAAGCAGATGACATGAATGACTTACAGTATAGTTGTGGCAGAATGAAAGACAATGAAAGGCAAGCCCGCTTACAACCCAGCAGTAACCAATGTATCAAGACAAAGACCAACTTAAAGGGAGCCAAGGCAAAAATATACGGTATTTAGCTGTAGCGGCGACTCATGCATAACTAACAGGCAGTAACATGAATAGATGCTGCATTATTTAATATGCTGGCACAGCATGAACAAAACACAAGTAACAGCAACAAGCCATAACACTTTGAGACTCAGGACAGGTGTGCTTCCTTCATTCGACTGGGTCCTGTTCTACAGTTACAGCAGTGAATCAATTCAAACAGCAGCACTACAAAACAAAAAGATGTTGTACCACAGGGGCCTTTAGTTTACCACATTTATTTTTTTTGTCAGTTTTATGTGTTTCGGAAAACAGGCCTTCATCAGTGAACCATAACGAATCTGGTACCAGCTTTACCTTTATTATATAACAGCAATAATAACCAAGTGTGTAAGCCGGGACTCAGACCGAAAACAGCCCTGCATGCGTTAAAGCAGCGCAGGGGGCTATGTGTTGCATTACCAAAGTGACAATGAAATAAGATCCAGGAAGTGTAGTTGGAGTAACAGACTAATGCGTTTAAAGGCTTATCAGATGCCAAAACACTGCACAATGATTTATAATATTCACAGACAGGATCTTTCAACTCTGGAAAGCTAATTTGTCTTTTGTCCCGACAATCACGAGGTAAACAGTAGAAATACGGAGTAAAGTAATCCACCAGGAACGTGGGTTTGTGTGTATGTGACTGGCCAACACAGCACCTTTGCAGATGACGTCATGTTGTGTTGCAGCACAAAGTTCAGCCTGGTTCAACTTTTTTTGCTGGACGACTCTGCATTGTTTTACCAGAGCCCCCTGCTTTGAATCAACAGCCTGGCTCCATTTAAATGAATGAGAGGGCTACGTTTTTCTTTTCACGGAGGTCTGAAGTCAGTGTGAATGTGGCCTAAGGGTGGAATTAAGAACTGTTATTGCAACAAGCTCCAACAATTTATATTTAATGTAATGCTGAAAGGATTAGCTGATTAACTGATTAATCGTCTGACAGAATATAAAAAAGAAGTTTGATAACTGAGGACAGAAGACTTACAGAAGACTGTCTGCACTACTATGGCAGGTACGTTAGGTCAAAGTTGAACCAGGAACTTGGGCTGTACACTGTGATGGATGTTGGTAATAATTTTTCCGTTTGCTTTCATCTTCTCTTCCAGATGCGTTTGGCTAACCTGGGGTTACCTGTATGATCCTGTATGATTGTCTGACTGCTCTTGTTTCTTGCCACATCTGACTTCTTTTTTGCAATGTTGCCATGCAATGTTGAGATCCAAGCAATTAACTTGGTATGCACAAATAAATTATTATAGATAGGAATCATGACCAAAGTTGAGATGAGCCAGAATTATCCTCAAAAGCAGTCTTCTGATCTGTTTTTTAAAAAAATTTTTTATTTTGTGGTCAGTGATTAGCAGTTGTATCACACTACAGAGAACATTCAAGCATTCAAGGGGAATCTACCCAAATAAGTAGAGCACGATCCATCTATCTTTTTTTCCCCTTTCATCCATTCTGTAATCCATAGTCAAAGGATCAAGCTGCTGTCTTACCTTTCTAGGTAGACAGGAGCTTAAGTACTGTCACTGGATGGATTTGGGCTAGACCTGAGCTGTCTGTAAAGTCTGCTTTCTTTTTTTTTTTTAACTTGGTCAAAGCAAAAGAGCTCATAAGTTAAATGCAGGTTTCTGTAGGAATTAAGGGCTGTCAGAGGCACACAGAGATAAGACACACCTCAGCGGAAACACAGCTAATAATGAAACAAGCTAAGAAAAAATTGGAATACAAACCAAGATATGCAAACTGCTGCAAAAAAAATACTCCAGATGAATTACATTCAGATCTCAGAGTGATCAAAAAGTGCAAAACGAAAGAATTTCAGCCCTCACATAGTGAAAACATGTAACATCTGGGATTCCTACTGCTAATTAAGGACCTACATAGCACACACATTTGTCATTATTTTCTTATGTATATTTCTTCTTAACCATAAGATAGTGCTAACAAAGCAACAAGCTTAATCAAAGATTTAAGATTTAGTCTTTTATCTGTTAAGGGAAAGTTACAGAATTAAAAAAAACGTCTTTGTAGCAATGTAAGTATTTGCTGTTACCATGAAGCGGATATGGCGCACCCTTAGGTCCCCCATGCTTTCGCTCACTGTCAGGACTCATTGCTTTGGGTAAGAACCACTTGCTTGGAACCTGTTCCCTGGCTATGACTGTATTTAGAAGGATGAGGGGCATTAGCATGGGAGGTTCTGAATAGCTAGTAGGTGCGTGAACTCACATCAAATCCTAAAACCCCCACTAACCCTCATCTGTCCTCGTCTCATTGTGAATTGTTCAAAATTCATCGATTATGATTTGGGAAATTCTGAAGAGTTCTTGCTCTTGATTAATTCAATTATTTGCGAGAGTATCAAACTGAACCCGGGACTTGACCTAGAATGCACTTGAAGTCTAGTTGGAGAACACTGCCCAAGGATATGTGGCAATTTTTGTTCTGCACTGAGACAAATGATCTCAATAGCAGACCATTCCTTGTCGCACAGTAACTGCAGTCTGCAATTTTATGACATCCCATAGCCATTTCTGAAAAGCAGACAATTCCTCTAATTCCCCTGTGTAGGAAAACCATGCAGATGGATGTGCATAAGTAATGATTATTGTTTTGGATTGGGATATTTAAGAGAAACAAATGTTTAAAATGTTGACTGATGTTGACAATATCAGACTTGAAGAGGAAGAATAAAGACAACCCAGTGGAGGCTGGTATCCAAACCTGTGGGCAAGACACAAAACTGCCGTGCAGGGGGCGATAATTCATCGAGCCTAGGGATCCTCTATTTATATATTATGGTTCTGAGGGAAATATTGTACAATGCCTCGGCCATTCATACATCAGACAGAGCAGCCTTCATGCTGAATTGAAGCAACAAGGAGACAGAACAGAGCAGGTCAACATCTTCTGGGAGGGTGGCAGACTGAACGCACCTTGACACCGGAGCGACTTGGAGTTTTTAAAAGAGACTGTTCACTGCCTTCAACAATGGCTTGTCCTCATTTTACATGTCCTTTTTCAGAGAAGTGTTCATGCACCTGCAGAAAACACACACACATATATATACAGAGTTAAGCAAGCACGTGGCAACAGACGCAGATGGTCACAATGACACAAAAACAGACACGCAGGCACACCCACTGCCATTTGAGTAAGACACAATACCCTGTCTGTTCCTCATATTTGGGCCGCTTACATAACCAACCGTCGTTAATTATGTAATGCCCCCCCATTATTAATTTTTAAATGCATCTCTCTTTGAAGCAACTATAATTAGGCATTTATATGTTTTGTGCCTTGTCTCTGAGGTATCGACGCTCTCTGACGTGAGTTCAGTGGCAGCGAAACAAAAAGTCTCCAGAGCAGAGCACACATTTTCCCTTCACTGCTATGTGGCTCAAGAGCACAGGATCTCTCCGATTAAAACTAAAGCAGGGAAGGTTTCATGCTGTCACAGGGAATAAAAATGTGACATGCTGCTTTTTTCAGCACTCAGAAAGTTTCACAGAAAAATCTTGCGGCAGAGTAAGCAGACTAAAGTGTGTTGACTCCATGACAGCTGTCACGAAGCTTTGACAGCTGTTGTTAAGCTTTGTGTATTTTGGTAGCACTACATTGAAGGCTTTAGCACCACAGAGCAGGTGTGCTAATTTACACAACAGCGAGGTTTAGTAAATAATGCTCCTCTGATGCTAGCTGCTGTGCTTTGACATCACAACGCCGCCACATTAGCCTACATCTCTCAAAATGTTCCTTGAAAAACTAATGTGGAGACTTTGGAAAAACATTTGCAAAGCCCAGGGTCATTTGCAAAGCCATCATCATAACACTAAAGCTCCTCATTCAACGTTGCATCCTTATTTGAGTTATGCAGTGAGGTGCAGTGATGCACATTCAATAATACTTAATTAAAGCAAACAACCCTCTATTAGGTATTATGGTTAAAGTAGCATTTGTACATCATATCAAAAGATTTTGATTAGAAATGTTTCTTTTTATACGGTATAATGTACTGTAGCTCTGACAATGAGACTGCCTATATGAAAAGATGTGCAACAGTATACCTAGGGCAAAATGTCATGTGGAACTCAAACACACATCACTTCATAATACCAAAGCTTGTTCAAAACCTATTTTAGTTGGAAAAAAAACCCACACTCCATTCTGAACAACCTAAATGAAACAAAATTGCACTTTTCTGCAATTTCGTTGGCTGACAGATTCAAAAGAATGTACTGAAAATGTTTGCAAAAATGACTATTGAGTCCTATTAAAGCGATCAACACCACAAGTTCACACTGTCTATGTGTTGAAATTTAGAGTTTAGCAGTCAGCAGCAGGCTTGCATGTCTGACCTCTGTGGTATTTGTTATCACACCCTCAAAAAATGGCAAACAAAAGGGGGTCTGACAAAAACACCCCTCGGCTACGGCGAGTTAAGACTCTCGATTATACAATCCAATCTCACAGTGCACTATGACATGCCCGGTTCCCCCACAGGGATCATGAAAGTTTCATCAGCGATGGAACAAAGACAGCCTAAATACATTTTTCATCATCATTCGCCATTCATCATTCATGCTAATCATGCTGAAATCAGAAGCCTTACAATTCACTAATGTATACAAACATGAATCCAGTGGCTCTGCCTGGCTGCTCAGCATTCCAGGAGGTGCATTGTAAATGCTTGATGATTAACCGCCCTCCCTAAAGTGCAGTCTGCATTTAAGTAACTGTAGTAACATTTAAAGGAGGAAGCCCGGCTTTCTCCTCACACAGACTGACAGTGAGGGAAGATTCCTCCATCATACCATTGATCAGAAATGTGCCCGTTATTGTGAGATGCCCTTAGGCCTAATTAAATATTAAACCTTTTATTTGCTCCCATGAAGGTATTTGTAAATACATTTCATGCCAGGGAAAGCATCAAAGATTCCAAATTCCCCTCCTGATACAAAGGTGCGGTTATTGCCGCTCAACCCCCCTCCACCCAAACCATTTAGGCGCATTTAGAATGATGAAAGAGAAAGGAAATTGCTGCCGATGGCTTCCAGGGGAATGGATAGTATATACATCTCAGTCTATCTGTGAGAAATTATATGTTCCCGACTTCTATGAGGTTATAAAATGAGGTTATAAAACAATGCTATGGATAGGGCTGCCTCACAGTTTACAGTTATTGTAATTCTGATAATCAGATAAAAAGAAGTCGATGTTTTAATGAAGCTGGAAAATACATGCTGCTAGTTTAGTGGCTACACAAATTGCAGCTGGATAGTGCACATTGTTTTACTGCCTCATGTCTGGGAGTAATCACAGTGGTGAGCAGAATAGTGGAGAGCTGCCCTGTTCTTCAGGAAGCTAACTCACGAGAGCGCAGTCAGTCAGTCATAAACAACAGGTGACAGTACATTCGGCATGTCTGTCCTGGCAAGGCACCTTAATTGATGGCCCTGCCTGACTTGAACGGATAAATCAGGAAGTCCATCATCAATAGAACCGCCAGCTATCAAGTCATAACCCCAACCAAAATAAATGGAGGGGAGCATGGTATAAAACATATATTGGCCTTCACTTGCTTGGTATATCCATAATTCACAGGCATAAATTATACTGCCTCAGCCTCATTGCTGAGTCTGGCTGTCCCTTTTCGTTTACGGGCAGGGAGCTGAAGTGAGTCAGCTGGGGCACTGTAAGAACACACAGTATGAAGTTCACCTAACCAAACAGTAGATGGAGCCCCTCGCATTGGCTTCATCTGCAGAGTGAGCCACACTTTCACCGGAAACATTACATCAGTGATTTATTTTTCCCTCTAGCTCCGTATCATCACCATTACATGCCATTTATGTCATTAAGGTTGGTGTGTGTTTGTGTGCCTCTGTATGTGTGCGTCCTGCTTTAGGTTTGCACACAGCGAGAGATACAAGGGGAGCAAAAAATAACACAGGCCTGCCATGAAAAGAGAGACTACTTTAAAAATGCTTAAAGATCTTTGGGAGCACTGCAACAAATGTGGGTCATACTAGGTTGCATGTCAATTAGTTGTATTTGTCAACTCCAATTTATACTGTAGTTGTCCATCAGATCCCCTCAGGTTAGTTAAATTCAACTTTTGACAGCTGTCCCTCTTGGTTGATGCAGTTTGCCTGCATCTGGGGCATATGTTGTCATGATTTTACTGACTGTTTCACTTGACGTATTATATAATTCTACTCTTTTTAACTGATGCACCAGTGATTTGGGCACAGATAATTTGGACTCAAAGCCCACATACTAAAACACTGTGCAGGTTACTCGACCTCTGTAGGCTGACAAATTGTTAATTGACATCCGTCCTAATGATCGCACCCTTCTCGCTCCGTATTTAATTAGTTCAGAGCTAGAATATTTTTCCACATTTTTCCAGTGCATCTATCTTTTATCAACTTGTAATCCTAAACCTCGCCAGGAAGGGCAAGAATTGATCCACGCTGTACTGCAATAATGATGTAGCACTGGTGCTTCGATGTTTGTTAGCCTGAGGAACACCATGGGAGATGAACATGATGGGAGATGACATTTAAGGAAAAAAAAAAAAAAGGAAGTAGTAGAAGACGAAGCAGTGTAGAAAGCTTCTGGCTTGTAAGGGGCATGGACGGCACTTCTCAGCGCTGATTACTGCCACAGCTGAGGAAACCTGTGGGTGTGAGGGGAACCCGTTGGCATTTTCAGCTTTATTTAACAAAGCCTGGATAGAATGGGCTCGCAGCTTGTCACATGCTGGGGAAATGTTGCACCACAAACAACAAGCAAACAACCGGAGCTGCTACGGCTGCGCATGTGACTCGGCCAATGTGGATACTTCCACATATGCATACCTACACACAAAATGTTCTGTCCTAAATATCCTTACTCACAATTGCGTAAGAATTGTTATTCGCTGTCACATCCAGACAGTTGTACACACATGCACACCCACACACAAGCATTCGCGCAGCAGTAGAGCCAGGCCAGATTGCTGTGGCTGAAGATACGTGGTGGAATCATCAATCACAAGAGCCTCCCTCTGGTCAAATCAAGTTTGTCCTGGTGTGAACAGAGCGCAATGCCAGCTGAGCAAAGACAGGCCCTAGCTGGCTAGGGCATGCCGGGGCTTTTCACGACATGCGGAGGCATATCAATCTCGTGGCAGATGGATGGATGGACGATGATTAGGACGAGGCGTGGCTTCGTAGGGCCAACTGGGACGCAGCTTCCACTGGTGACGGATTCCTCTGTTCTTCAGTCCACCCTCCAGCGCAATGAGAAACAGCTGGAGGGATGGAGAGCACATTGTTCAACCCGCATCTGTTCTCTGCAAACTTCCCCTCTGAAGGAAGACTGGCTTTTTGCCCCAACTTCTTGGACAGCAGAGTTATGGCGCTTGATGATTAAAGTGACCTTGGGCAGTTATGAAAGTTAAGAAAACACTTCCTGTTCAAAGTTAGGAGGCAGAATGTACCTGGACCTTGAGGTACTGCCAAGGATTATCAAGTCCAGGTTAAATCACTGAAAATATGATGAGGCACTTAAAATCTCCTTTAGATTGTTCCGCGAATTCAGTCTACAGCCACATTCAAACAAGCCTTGAGCAACAAAGCTGCTCTAGCTTCTGTTCATGAAAATACAGATCAATGTAGCTCATACACAGCGGATACTGCTGCTTTCCACAGGAGCTGCAGAGAAGTTGAAGTACTCCCATGCTGTTTCCATGTTACCAATTCCTCTCTGCATTCTGCTATTTGTCAAGGTCAACTATTTCATCGGTGTGGAAAAGAAATCTGGGCTGTTTGAGCAGCAGGATTCGGGGAAATGAGAAAGCTGAAGTGCAGCTCACAAGTGTAATTGGTCTCCTGGCATCTTCACATGGGGCTTGATTAACATGCCTTTGAAGCATTCCAGGCACATTTGCCAACAGAACAAAGACACAGAAGATAATGATGATCAGAAATTTCTGAATTTCAGTTATTGACGGACAAGGTATTCGAATGTCTCGGACATCCGTCTTTGATGTGAATTGATAGAAATGCTCAGTCCCTTAAAGGTGCAGTTATCTTCAAAAAGCCAGACAGGATTAAAAAGAAAATGGTAGTATTTCGGGTGAGCAAGAGTAACATTAATATTAAGGCTCTGTCAAGCAAGGACAGAGAGCCTGTCTTTGCTTAAACCAATCACTGACTGGCTGGAGTCTTTGAATATACACCAATGAGTCTTTATTGATACTAGACTGCAGTACTACTACTGTATGACATATTTGATCATTTATTTATTGCCTTTACTAGTGAATTCTTGTCAGGGTCACTGGAGGCAAGAGTCTACCACAGCATGTTCTCACTAAAAAGCAAGGAAAGAGAAACTGTCCTCAGCAGAAATAAGACTTTGGTCGTTTGTTCAAACACTAAAAATGACATGTATATGTTTATGTGTTTCGTGATGGAGGCTGGGTGGATGGTTCGATGAACAAAGTGTGTGATTTTGACACCAGAGACCAACATTCACATTCATATCTACCAGTAGTCAACATTGGTTTCTTATCCTGATCTATATAAGAGAAAAAAAATCAAAGTCATGTAGCAACATTTTTAAAAAATGCATTCAATCAGAGAAGGCTGGAGAGCATGAAAGCTTGTTTCAGCTTCACAGGGTCACACAGCTACACACATTTGCACTTAGGAGGTGCCTGATTCAACCACAGTGCTCTAATGTTGGACACTGTGCAGCTCAGCTGGAACAGTTGGGGGGTTGAGTATCTCGCTTGATGGCATTTTTACGCTAGCTGTTGAGGGGGGGAGTGTCAGCCATTGATTTTGTCTGTCCAGAGGTCTAGAAATACCACACAAATGAGTACTGTTTAATCCATTATTTTCAATTTCTTTTATGAGTCATCAAAGGATGGCTTCAGTCAACTGTGGAGCAAACCGCTCATTGTATATTTCTTTGCAAATAAGTTCCCCTTCTTCTTTCTTCTATAGTCTGTTCATTCATCTTTCACTGAACTAAATGTCATCTTATACCTTGGGTGGTAGATGCCCTACGCAAAGTGGCTGTGATCAGAGCAGCAATAATTATATGATCTTAAGCTTGCTATTGGGTTATTTTAAAAAATGAAATGGACTCATCCCAGAGAGTAGTTCAATGGATTGTGCTACATAGAGAAAATCCACCCTAAAATACAATTCACTGTGATTACAGACTGCTCCACCAATCGATATAACATAAACAAATCTCTAAAGGTCAAACACGCTTATCTGTGTTATTACCACAAACACACCTCCACATCTTAACCATCTGTAAAAATCAGTTTGGGTAGTGTTTTTGTCTTCACAAAGCCATGTTTTTTCGACTCACTGTCAATGGAACACCTGCAAGATTTGCCTCAGTCGTGTCTGTTGTTGAACTCTGTATTCGTGTTCGTGTTCATGTTCAAGTTCAAACAAGACAAGAATATGCTAATTCGGTTCTGGGGTGGATTTTCCAGTTGAGTCACCATATTATATAACTATGCTATTAAAACATTGCCTTTAAACTGAAAAGTAAATTGAAGAGAGGGATTTGAAGGGCCACATCGGCAATTCATGTCAGTCACATTATATTTGGAGAAAGAGATGCTAAAATCAACTCAAGTTCAACCTCATATACTTCAACATTTCCTGTGCTTTGCCAAAACAGGCCCTTCTCCTTAATGCACTGTTGATGTCATACCACATTTCCATTACAAAAGAGGCAGCTTTTGAGTTCATTCTTTTTTAATTTGCAAAGAGGGGGGACTTATTCCCCTTTGTGGCATAGAAAGTAAAGATCAATCACTACTACCTCTCATGCTCGCCTCCCTCATTTGCTATATAGGTCTATATAATATTCCAAAAAGCATGAACTTAACTTTGAATGCCTGGTGGAAATCTGATAAGTTTCAGCAACTAAACACTCTGTAACTTGATCCCATCATTAAAGCCGATTTACTGTATGTAAAAGTTTTTTAAATCTTCACCTTCTTTCAAAACACTTCGAATCAGATCAAGGCAGAAAACGAGGTTAACGCCTCTTTGAGCATCATCCAGTTTAAGCCAGTTCTGTTTTGATCCAAACTCTCTCACAGTATATATCCTTGGGAGTACAAGTACTCTTCCTCTGCATGCATATTCAAACAGAACAGAGAAGAAAGAGGGTAAACAATTAAAGAGACACTGTACGTACTTTTGAATCTGGAGCACTACACTGTTGATAGAGGGGAATTAATGTAATGCCATATGATACTCTGGTGTACTACACTACAGTCGCATATGAAATGCAAAGATAGAGATGAGCACATTCTGAGATCCACATTATGCCAAGCATCCTTAAAGAATGCTTTGTCCTTCACCCTTTTGGGATACAGCTAACATTATGTTAAAGGATGTATAATCACGCTTACATCAGAATAAATGAACCTTTTATTTCGTGGCTGAGTCAGCACAAGTGCTTCATCTTGAATTACTTTCACATTGCTTTCAATATTTCTCTAAATTAAAGTGCGGCTAAGCTGATTATGTCATGACAAACTGCCGCTCCTGGCTGCAGGTCAATAACTTCACTGTCTAGGAGGTCACATGTGGGGTGTAAAAGTTTTTTTTTTTTTACTATTCAAACTTCAGTAGATTACTTAATTTGTTGCCTTGGAGAAAGAATTAATTAGATAATGTCATCACCACAGAGCAATCTGCTGAGCAAATTTGAAATTAAATAATTTGCTACAAGAATCCTCTGATGCCCTTAGCAGTCTCTGGCTTATATTCATACAGTACCTCAGTAACATTATCTGTATAGCTACAAATCTGCATCTGCATTGATTTGAACCCACCCCTCAATTTGACTTGATTTCCCTGACATTACTAGTTATTCTTATTCTCAGTGGGAGCTCAGGTGACAGCAAATAAAAATCAACATGTTAATTAAGCTCTGCATATTTAATACCAGCCTTGATTATCAACACCTGTGTGACCTATGTCAAGTCAGCAGGCAACAGCTACAAGCTAATACAAGTACAAATCTGTCACAAGTGGAAAAGAAGAATGCCAAGTGGATTGCATTGAATATGAAGACTTTTATAAAAATATTAACTGGAGTGGTTTCTATAAATATGCAGTAAAAGTCTGTTTAATAGATGTTTGTTTTTGTAAAGTATCCTGTCCCACAGCATGTTTTGATGGCCATATGGGCGTATAGAGACGTGGGGTTCTGCTTATCACCCAAAATGTGTCCAAAAAGAAAAAAAGAGAGTAGTGAATGAATCATCACATTCTGTTCTTTGTTGGTACAAATGAAGGCAGTGCTTTTGAAGTCACTTAGGAGTTTGTAATTCCCAAATGGAGGACTGTTTGAGTTGATGTTTAACTGTTCAAACACAAGTCGGAACAACTAGGATAAAGAGGGAGCAAATAGCAGCAAACCGCACACAAAAAGGAATCCTCCTACAGCTATTGATGTCTTTGAACAAATTCTTAAAAAAACCTATAGTTTTTAACAGAACTGGCCTGAATACAGTTAAGATACATTTTAAAATAGTGGCAGTCCAGTGGCAGGGTTACACTACCTGCAAGTGTTAATGCACTCTCCCAGTGACCCTGACTTAGATCAAATGTCTTCACAAACAAAGGGACAAGATTTTGGATGGCCTTGTTGCTCTACACACTTTATCATATCCGCTTCTATATTTGATGAGGTCAATATTTTGCTTTTTGTTTCACGGTCAATAATGCCTCAAAATATCAAACAATATTTTAGTCTAACGCAGTCTATCTAACGCCATTTCCATCTTGAAACACTGTCAGTTCTTGGGGAGCTTTTATGCCGGAGATCAAAGCATTGCCAGGCTTCTGTTTTTACCTGACTGCATAAAAGATCAAGGCACGTAATGAGGCAACCTGAAAGGTGATAGTTCAGAAGATGAAAGTATTAGCTGTTTTGGGTATGTCAA
The DNA here is from genome assembly GCA_008360985.2 of Macquaria ambigua. Lineage (NCBI taxonomy): Eukaryota > Metazoa > Chordata > Actinopteri > Centrarchiformes > Percichthyidae > Macquaria > Macquaria ambigua. The sequence continues at coordinate 866,226 of VMKM01000046.1, forward strand.
AGAGATGTGCACTATTCTGAATTTCAGCCATCACATGCAGGAAGCATGTGATAATAATCGCGATTATAATTAATTGTATAATTTGCACTTGATCTCTGCTCAGATTCATTTTATATCTATGTATGTTATCTGATATGGAATATCCTTGGATTGAAAGATTTTCAGCACCAATTAGATGATATCTTAAAAAAATGCATGATGAGTCAGTGTGTTGATGTGCAAAGTCATTAGCATTTGCTGAATGCTCCATTGTAGGTATCAGTTTAAAGCTCACACCAAGGTTACATTCTCAACACTGCCAAAAAAAACTGTCATGTATGGAGTCCCAAAGTGTTCAATATTAAATAAAAAAATAAGAAATTAAGAAATGAATAAACATATGAATAAATTGTGTAAAATACATAAATTGTGAAATTATACAAACTCAACTCATTATTATGAAATCTTATTTAATTATAGACTTTTTTTTCAAAAGTTATTATTTTATGTCATATTTTTTTATTTTATAATGTTACTTCATAGTGTTACTTTTTATTTCACTTTACACTTCACACTTTTCATGTAACGCTCACCGGCCCTTCACCTGTCAGCCAATCACATGGCCCCAGCAGCCCAGCAGGCTCACTAACTGCCAGCTAGCTAGCTAGATGCTAGATCCTGTTGGCTGCAGTGAGGAAGGCTGTTTCTATAAAAAAAAAAAAAATCTTGCCAGAGTAGGTAGGTAGGTAGCATGTGCAGCCTTGTTAAGCTAAATAAAAGGAGAGGTTAGTTATTGTATCTGACACAGTAATCAAGCATCAGCTTGTTAGTTGATTCAGAATTACTTTACATTTTGTTGCTCCAGCTAGAAGGAGCTAAATGGTTAAATTTGGTAGCAGTTGTTGAGCTTGCTGGCTTAAAAGAGGCAAGGAGCATGTGAGGTATCAGTATTTCACTGTCATGAAAAGTGACATAAAATAAAGAGTGACAATATGAAAAGTGTCATTACGTAATAAAATGTGATATGAAATAAAAATGTCTATAATAGAATAAAAATGAACTCTAACAAAACATAATACTCTTTATAAAACAGTAAGAATGCATTCAATACTGTAAGGATGATAAAACATTTCATAATACTGAGCTGAGTTTTAACAATTTCTTCAATTATTTCTCAATTTATTATTAGTTAATTTGTATATTTTACATATTGTGAGTATTTATTTCACAATATCTTATTAATTTATTTAATACCGACCACTTTGGGCCTCTATAGTCAAGTAAGTGTAAAACATGAAAGCATTAAAAACAGAGACAGATCTAAAGATAATCAGAGAGCCTCTCCAATTTGAATCATACATGGTACTAGGCTGACCCAGACAGCAATCAACTAATCTAGTTATTATCATTGACCCCTGTAAGATTGAAAGGGCATTGTAATCAGGCAGGCACCACACAGTGATTTAATTCCAGTGGATCATCAATACTGTGAACGAAAGAAAAACTGAAATGAATCTATTGGTCATATCGTCAGTCACGCTGAGCGCAGCAAGACAGCTCGCCCTGGGGGGATATTAGTGCTTCATTTTCACTTAACCCTCTGTGGCTGGCTTGTTGAGGAGTGATCGGACATGCAAGTGTTCTCCCAAGACCCATGAATCTGTCATTCATATGTCAGATATGCCAAAAATATTGGGAAAATGTCTTGTTAGGTATTGATTGCCACATAAGTCCTTGACATCCTTCAGTTAAAATGACATAAACAGTGTGCCGTTATTAACATTCTTGCTGTTGAATGATAATTGCAAGTATGATAATAGACAAAAAATAAAATTGATCATAATGAAAGGAGTGTAGTTCAAAGGTGTAAGTGATTTTGTGATGAAAATATGGAGGTCAACATACTGATAGAAGTGTCCTCACATATATCTTATAGCATAAGAAGAGGTCATTCAGTGGTTAACTTGACCTCTCCTCAGTGTTTGTGAACAACAATTAAAAATTCTTCAATTATTCATGTGGTTTCAAACACAGCGGGGTTCTAATTTGACTCTGATAATGCTCACACCCCTATGACTAATTCTGTGAAGGGCGCAGCAACACACTCAAAATATACGTAACTGTCAAAAGTCTAAGCACCCACATTGCTTTCTTCAGGGTGTTGGAAAAGAGTAGCTCAATTGAGGAGGGCCATCTGGAGGAGGCATTACAGCTAAGACCATACCAATAACAATAGACCATACCAATCTCATCTAATGTGGGAGATTGTCTGGTACAAAGGCAGAAAGACATTTGCTTCATGCCTGTTATCACCTGTTTCAAGCACATGTATTCTATTGAATATAACATGTTATAGATTAGATCACAAAATAGGTAGTTCAAAGTGATGGCACCTGTGGATGTTATTTTCCCCTATCATTCATCATCTTATGTAAAGGAAGAGATGGTACATGACTACAAGGTCAGACAGGATAATTGGCTACTAATTTAGTATAATGGTGTCCATGGCGTCTCTATTACAATGATAAGATTATGCAAATAATGGCATTAAAAATGCTCTGAAAAGGACAGGAAAATGTGTCAAAAGAATGAGATCTGGCACATGTGATCATCAGGGAAACAAAAACAAAAACACCACAGCACTTGTGTGTATACTGACATGCTTTAAAGCTGTTTCTCTGAACTAAATACATTTTGAGTATATTTATTCCCTACACATTTTTCTCACCATTTCCTTTTCCGGCAAATCAAAATAATTTTAAGAAAAGTTCAACTCTTGTTGCAAACTTGTAAAGTATTTTGGCAAAAATGCATCGTTCAGAGAGCTATTCACTACATGAAGGACGAGGATGTGCATAGATATGCCACTCCCCATTCTATTGATGTTCAGCAACAGTAATGCTATCTTTAAGTGTGAAAATGACTGTGGACCAGTAGCATTGCAATTTGAAATACAGTAACTGATGGACATCACAAATTAAAAATTTAGCATAATGAAATGACAGTGATATACTTTTGACTCTTGATTTGAGGATAATATATTTTTGTTCCTCTCCTTCTTTTTTCAAACCAGCAAGAAGGAAGTCAACATCTAAGTAAACTTGTCTAGTTTTATATAACTAGCTAACTACAATAACAGCTAGTTAGCTAGTTACGGTAATACTGACAAACTGCTGCTAAGTCATGTCTGATAGTGTTTTGAGGTCTGACTGACGACACCAAATGACACTGTTGACAGCCTTGTGTCCACTGTAAAGTAGCTGCTTAAGCTAACGTTAGCTTCACATACTGACTGGAAGCGATGGATACCAGAGGTTTCGATGCAAAGCTTTTAAGGTGAAAGCCTGAAACTATATTATGATGTGCTTAAGGAGATTACAACAACTCTGTTCACTGCCTGTCTGTCATTTAGCATTACACACAACAACTGCTGAGCTACAAGCTAGCTACCTCTCTGAAACAGCTATTAATGTAACATTGATCTTCTCATCTAACTCTTGGCAAGAAAGTGAAGCCTATTTCCCAAACTGTGGAACTATTTCTGGAAATAACTTCTATATATTTTCACTCAATGAACGTATCATTTGTAGTATTAACTAAGTTGAACGATGAAATAGTGTTACATTTACCTCACTCCACTTACATTCTCCTGAAGAAGATTTTGACTCTGGTCTTTTGGAAACAAGGAAGGAATGTATGCCACATTCCTAAAACCAGTTATACTAAAATTATTTTAACAATTAGCCTAATGACATTTGCACCATAGGACAGAAAACCTATATGGAAGTATGAAAAAAAAAAAAAAGTGAATATCAAAATAAGTCTGCTGCCTCAAGAAGCTGGTTCAATAGTCACCTCTGTCGTCTATTCTCGCTCCATTTCTGTCAAGAAATAAAATATAGAGTGCTGTGATATGACAACATTTTCTTCTCATTTGGCAAATAAATTAA